>PVIR01002052.1:0-74968 GCA_004026965.1 Petromus typicus
AAATACACATTTTTGTTACACATATTCTGTGACTGTTAGTAGTTTACCTATTTCATAATCATTTGGTGAATTTTTGTCACAATCACTAAGAAGGCTGAAACTATTATGATCCCCATTTTTTAGATGAGGTACTTGAGGCCTGGAGAGATTTAGTATAGGAACTTGAGCAGAGTCACACAGAAGTGGTGGTCAGGTTCTGGAGTAGATGCTCTTAACCGAACCACAACTAAGAGCCGTACAATATTCCACTGCAGTGACGGCCTCACAGTGCTGTGGCTCACAGATCACGTGGTATTCTGGAACCAATCCTAGCTGTAATCAGGGAAATGGAACTGGTGTAAGTTTAACAGCGCTCTGCCCAGAGACAGTCCCAGGACTATTCACAATAAGAAAGTTGTGAGTGGTCTGGGGTACTGGAAAAAGGCTCTCTGGACGTCACCTCTTCTGAGCACAGGCATCGGGAAGTAAACAGGTTGAATGAACTGTCACAGAAGATGGATGAAATCTACCTCAAGCTCACACGAGGCGGAGCTTTGACCTGCTGAGAAATGATACCATCACCCTTCCAAGTACATCTGTCTTGACCCAGGTCCTGGCTTCAAGGGCTACTCATGTCACCAAATTCACATCACGTCAAGACATTCTGAGTCAGAGGCCGTTTCAGAGCCCTAAGTGACACTGGAGCTGTGCAGGCTTGAGGGGCTGCAGGGTCAGGAAGTCAAGGATGAAGGAGTCCCTCCCCTGCACACCCTCTGTTTCATTTCTCCTTATAACGGCACTTGTAATGCTTCACAGACATATAGCCTGAGAAAGTATCAGAGCTGAAAACCGCTTATATGCAAACTAACCAGAAAGTAGAACTAGCTGCATCAAAGTCATTTACAATGGAGCCATTTTTAGATGAAGAAAACAAATGTCAGAGGATAAAATGAAAGGCTAACTAGCATCCATGTAAGAAATGCCATAAACCCTATGCATGTAGACAGGAGGCACTGACTGCACACCTGTAAAGCCCAGCAAAGTTCTGCTATACAGGTAACTCCAGGAGTGTTGGTACCCAGCCATCGGCATGCGACCTGCAACATAGGCTGTGCTGGAACCTGGAGTTTGAAATGCTAGAGCTCAACAGACTCGCCATCACTATTCTCCATCTTTGTAACCTGCTGCTTAAGAAGCTAGCAAGTTCATTTTTGCCTTTGCACATATTTAAAACATGTATGTTAAAAGGCTACACGATGGATAGCATTAAACTCTGTATGTACAATGAATGATCTTATTAGGTGAATTTTACGAAGTACTTGCCTAGGCATTCAAAGCACTAAAAACAGCTGACCTCTTCTAAAGCTCATTAAATTAGGTGCTGCTGTTTGCTTATACTGTTCAGGTCACCTCTAAATTGAAGTGATCTTTATTAAGCACGTGAGGCAGAATCTGGGAAAATGGTATCTACTCTAAGGTGATTTTGGATGATCTCTATTGTCTGGGAGAACAGAAAGTTCTGAATTCCTTGTGGATATGGGATATATAAAGGATGCTCCCAGATTTAGACAGGTTTGAGTATCACTTTCTGTTACCTGCAGGGCCTCATGTATCACTGATTTCTCTCTCTCCAAGCCCCAGGACCCTTATTTGAAAACGTGAAATACTGAACTAGATAATTTCAACTTCCGTTTCTGGGTGAAATCCCACATCACTGCAGGCTCACAGAGGGGTGCTAACAGAAAGACATCTGATGATTATAGGACATTCTGGATGGCAGGGAATGGGGCTTAACCAATAACTTCTTCCTGTCAGAGAAACTGTGAGGTTTAGAATCAGCCCTGAGCCTACTCAATAGGTGAGCAGGACTGGAGCAAAAGAACTGTAACTATGGAGCCCATTCCCCGACAGATAATCCTCTCTTGGATGATCTACTTAGCTCCTAACTGCAAACTGTCCTAAGTTTCTCTTTTATCTTCTTCCTCTTGGTTTCCTCTTCATGTGACCCCAGTCCTCAGGTCAATTTTCATCCATTTATAGCTTATTCCTCACTGTCAAAAAAGCTTTGCAGATGCTTACTAGAGAAGGCCAGGATTTAAAAACAATTGATCAAAGATGTCAAACATGTTTGTTCTGATTTCAGCTTCTTAGTAGATAAGGCCAAAAAGGAAGCTAATAAGCCACAAATGTCTCGGTGCTTGGGGAAAGAAAAGGTCACATATGGCATGGCCACATGTACCCAAGAGGCAAAGTATATTTCAATCAGTAGCAGATAGTATAGGCTGAATTCCCAGAAGGTCTTATTCCAGAAAGCCAAGGTACCACAGCAAATACTTTCAGTGACTTGTCTTACAACAACTCCATGAGGTAGGTACTATTTTACAAGCAGGAAATGAAAACCCAACAAGAATAACTTACCCAAAGACCCCTAGTGCTTCCAGAAGGCAGAGCTAGGTTTCCAACCCAGGTAGCCTGATTCTAGATCCACAGGTTTTACCACTCTGATAAACCGGTCCCTAGAATTCCTGAAGGAAATAATTCTCACACAAGGATCTGACTCAGAACAGGAGAATCTCCTCCTCCACAACAGTTTCACTGACTGTAGAATACATTTCAACTTGTTTCTCCCACAGACCTGTGAGAAATGCTAGAGTGTGGCACTGAAAGTTCACTGCAGGAAGTTGTATTCACAGAAGTTAAACTATCACAGCCTAGCTCTGTAGTGTGTGTTTGCCTGTTTTTTAAAAATCTAACTTGATTCAGTGAGAAAGAGAGAGTCAGACAGACAGACAGACAGAGAGATAGAGAGAGAGAGAGAGAGAGAGAGAGAGAGAGAGAACATACTTGAGAGAGCATAGACTGCCCCAAAGCAGACGTTGTGTTCAGTCTAAGATTCTTCCAAACTCAGCTTTGATCGACTAATTTGGATTTCAGATTACAGAATGCAAACATTCAGAGGCTTGTCTAGCTCAGGAGTTTTCAGGCTTTATTGTGCATAAACAACACTCAAGTTTTTAAGGAAACTTAAAAAAATATGTCCAATAGCCCCCAGGTGGGGTCCACAAATCAGTGTCATTTGAACATTCTGTAGGCATGGAAATGAATTTATGCAGATCACCACAAACTGGAAAAGTACTGATCTGGAAGGAATGAAAACCTTAAACCTGGGAGTAGATAAAGCCAGAGGGAGGGGCTGCCTACGTGCTTGTGCGGCAGGTACACAGGTGGGGAGAGAGGTGTGACGCACACACATCCCCTTCAGCCCTCACTGCAGGGCAGTGCACGGGCTGACTCAGCCTCTTTGTAAACACTGGTTTTCCCCTGTGAAGTAGGAGAGGTTTCTCGTGTAACCGGACTGGCTGGACCACCTCTTCCAGGAGGCTTTTTTCCTAGTGCAGCATCAAGAACAGGCAAGATAATGAGGGTGTAGCTAGGCCTGGTGTTTGTATCCTGGGCAAAGGTGAATAAATCAGTTCACACCAGCAGCTCTCACAAAGCCTGGAGACATTCCTACAAGTCTGTGCAGAGCCCAAGTGCACAGGTGAGTATATCCTGTTGCCCACTGTATTACCTACCGCACGCCCCTGAGCTTACAGACTGCCGAAAACAAACATGCTTTGTTACAGAAAAGGTGGCAGCTTATCTTTCGAAATAAGGATGCACAAAACAGTTCAGAGAAAAATAAGCCATTATCTTGCTCAAAATTTAAGAGACAATAGCAACTCTCTTTTTTAATGGGGGGAAGGAATAGAAAATGATACAGTATAGAGCAGATATGCGTCGCCTTCTTGAAGATGGTTACTGCTTCTTCATCTACTTCTAATAAATTCAGTGCAAAATCTTTAAATCAGTCTTTGTCATTTAATGGTGTTATAGAAATGTAGTCTCTAAATTACTATCTCTATACACAGCTGGTCTGGTATGCTGATTAGTCAGAGCAATCCCTTTTAAAATTTCAGCAGAACTTACGTAAAGAGCAAGTTGATTCTAAAATCCATAAGGCAATGCCAAACCCAGAAGACGACCAATAACCAAAAAACAGGACCAAGTCAAGGACTTTAAACTACTTGAATTCAAACTCACCTTACAGCTATACGAAATCAAGATAGCAAGGATTTGTATAAGGACAGACTTCCTGACTAGTAAGCACAAGAGAGTGTCCAGAAGTAAAACACACATATGTTATTAACTGGTTTTCACTAAAGCATCAAGGTAATTTGCTAAAAGTATACACCAGCAGAATTGGAGATCTGTATCCATCTAACCCTCACCTCACCCCATACACCAAAATCAACTCAAAATGAAACACAGATCTAAATATAAAAAACTAAGCCTATAAAAACTTCTAAACAATATAGGAGATAGATTCTGACAGTTTTGTTTTAAGCAAAGATTTCTTGGAAATCACACCAAGATCATGATCCACAAAACAGAAAGTTGATAAACTGCGTATCACCAAGATTAAGTTCTCTTGGGCCGGGGATTTGGCTCAGTGGTTCCGGTGCTGTCTTGCAAGCGCAAGGACTGGGGTTTGATCCGTGGTAACCACATACCATACTGGGCGTGGAGACTCACGCCCAGCACCAATCAGTACCACATACCACAGTGCCGGGCGTGGTGGCTCACGCCTGTAATCCCAGCACTCGAGAGGCAGGGGCAGGAGGATTGCTGTGAGGTGAGTTTGAGGCTGAGCTCAGGGCCAGTCTGAACTACAAAGTGAGACTCTGTCTCAAAAAACCTAAAAAAGAATGAAAAAGATTAAATTTTCTTTCTCTTTAAAAAACCTTAAGAAAATGGAAAAATATGCTTCCAACTAGGAAATAATTTTGGAAATCATGTATTTTAAAATGGATTTGTATCCAGACTCTATATAGGATTCTTACAACTCAGTAACAGGAAGCAAACCAACTACGTTTTTTAAAAGGGTTAAAGACTATAGCTCAGTGGCAGAGCACTTACCTAACATGTGAGGTCTTGGGGTCAGTACCCAGCACCAAGGCAAAAGAAACACTTACACAGATAGCTCACCAAAGAGATATCGGGATGCCTAACAAGCACGGGGAAATAGTTTAAACATCATTAGTCATTAGGGAAAGAAAATCAAAACCACCATGGAGCACCACTTATAGAATTAACCATAATTTAAAAGATCGACCATACCAAGTATAGAGAAAGAAGTGAAGAAAACAGAACCCTCTGACACTTGTGGTGGGAATGTAAAATAGCACGGTTACTTTGACGCTTTTTTAGAAAGTTGAATGTAATGATGCACTGCAGGAGAATACTTGTACTCCTAGATATTACACTGAAGTAAATAATAACATGGCCACACAATGGCTTAAAAGTGTAAATTTATAACAGTATTTTTTGTAACAGTCTTGAACTCGAAACAATTCATTTGAACAAGTGAAAAGATTTTTTAAAATGCAAAACAATTTAAAAATGGGATATTCCTAAGCAAAACAAAAGAATAGCCTTACTCATAAGGCAGTGAGATAGACAGGTCTGAACAACATTACAGTATGTGAAAGAAGCCAGACACAAAAGGCTGCATATTGCACAATCCCATTGATGTGCAGTCTCTAGAAAAGACAAAGCTGAAGGGAGATAAAGTAGACCAGGGGCTGCTGGGGACAGGGATGGGCGTAGGAGTGACTGCAAATAAGCAGTCACCCCAGGCAGGTCCTCACACTGCATGTGCTAATGATGGTTCGACTGTACGGATAGAATAGTTAGAGTGTGCACTTAGAGCAAGTATATTCCATGGGTGTAAACTATTCCTCAATAAAGAGGCTTGACAAAAAATATAAACCAAGCAGGGAAGGGCAGGGGAGGCGAAGGTCTGATCGGGAAGCCAGATGACCTCTCCAATTCACTGCTCACAAGGATGACCAAGGTACACAGGCACTTGCCCCATTTAGAGGTCCAGATTCTCCTACGCAGGTAGGAGAAATAAGGACTCTTTATACTTGCAGGGATGGATGCTTATATATGGATATATGCATGTGCATAGGCAACTTTATATTATTAGCAATTACATGAATATTTTATTTTTATTTATTTTTTTGTGGTGCTGAGGATTCAACCTGGGACCTCCATGCTAGGCAACCATCCAGCCACTGAGCTGTGTCCCAGCCACATGTGAAGATTTTAAACATTTTCAGGGAGATTTTAAAAACAGTTTGCTTACCTAATCATTGCTTCTCTGTCTTCAGAAGAAATACTATTCCTTTTGGATAAGACAAGCGAGTCAACTGAGGAGAGATGAAGTAACTTGCTCCAAACCATAGAAAATTGAAAAAAGGAAGCTATTGTCTTAATCTTCACATGGCTACTGCACATCTTGAGCTCACTTCATATCGTGTGATTTAACACACACTCTTCCTTTCCTGACCCTTTGAAACAGGTGAAATCATTCTTGATTTACAGTGATCAGATGAGGACCAGAGGCCAAATGATTCATTGCACCAAGGTCAAGGTCACCCACTCTGAACTAGGAAACGTCCTCTTGGGGGATATGAATCCTTCTGTCCTGTCCCAAGAACACCATGCCACACTGCCTCCCTCGTTTCAGAATTCTTAGGCACCTCAGCAAATAATTCCTTTATGATGTGAAAAGATCAATGATCAAGGAGAGAATATTTTATTAACATGTATCATGGATATTTTGCCAAATTGCAAGGTAGAGCAAATAACTACATGAAAGACAAATTGATCTGTGTATTTGAAATTAACCACTTGTCCCCTGGGCTCATGCATCTGTTTGACTTGTCTTGTGTTCTTACAGCTGGACTGTCTGCCCCACCCCACTATTCATGACAGAGCAGCGAGGTAGGGTTTGAACCAAGACAGCCAAGGTTCTAAATTCCGGCTTGCACATGGGGGAGCCCTGCACACTTTTCTGGAGTGACTTTTTCAACTGTGAGAATTTGCACAAGAAAACCGGCCATGTGGTATGTGAAGAATCAAAGGTGAGTCAGTAGCAAAATACCAACTAGTACCCCTCCAGACCAGTGAGATTTCTCCACTTCTTTCTCACTAAATTTCAAATTCCCATCTATATCTTCATAAATTTGGAGCTTTCTTATTTTCCACACAGCAAATTCTCCTCACATGCCAGTCAATCAATGTATCAGGAGAAACTTTTGTTAAAGTGATTAGTAACCATTCCCTGGACAATCATGGTGGTCAGAAGAGCTGTAGAAGGTGAAAGACTGCGCCGCAGTCCTAATTCCCAAATTTTCTTGTTTGCAGATACACTAACCCCCTCACAAATCTTATCCATCTGACTCTCTTGGCAACACTGGGGGGGCAGGTATTTCTATCCAATTAACAGATGAGGAAATCAAGCTGCAGGAGAGGGAGAAATCACCCCAGGTGTTTCAGTTAGCAAAGGGTGGGGCTGGGATCTGAACCCTGGCTGGCCTGAGTGTGCGGGCCACCTGCTCAGAACCACCAGGTCCTTCCTGGAGTCCCCTCCCCTCAGTGGCTCCATTGAGGCGAGACAGCCCACTGACATTTCCTGGCCACTGCAGGTCTCCTATGACTGTTTGTCATCTTTCAATTTGTTTTTAGAGAATATCAATAAAAGTTTATTGTACAAAATCAAGTCTTCATATTTCATAGTTCCTTAAGGGTAAAGACAGTGTAGGTAATTTCTTGGAGCCTTTAACAAAAATTTTACTTTATCCTTTCTGCTACCAACTATTGAAAGATCCTTACCAAATTAAACAAAACTACCGTACAAAAATACAAAATTTTTTTAAACACAACTATCCCTGGGGTTGTTAGGGATAATTGGGTCCTGTTAGGGCCATTTTAAGTTCATAGCAAGTTGAGAGGACACTACAGAGACCCATACTCTCCCCGCCCCTGCATAGCTTTCCTGGTACTACCAGCCCACACTGGATGGTAAATTTGTTATAACTGACAACCTATATTGATACACATGAGTACCACCAAAATCTGTACTTACTGTAGGACTCACATGCTGTGCATCTGGGTAAATTTATAATGACATATGAGATTGCCTCTCCATCTTCAAAACCCACTGTGCTCTACCTATTCGCCCTCAGTGTTGTTTCTTGACACAGATGACCCTCATTGGTATGGATGCTGTGACCCCAGGTCCCTGTAAACATCCCGGCAGCTTTACCTGGCCTGTAATTTTCAAATTAAATTCACGTCTCCCAGAAACCAAGCTTCCTTTCTTGAGAGCCTGAACTGACAAAACAGCATGATGATAACCATCTCATTACTATCTCCTGGTAAATTCCTAAGAAATACAACATAGTTCAGAGGGTAACTAGGGATCAGAGGTGTGGTGTTGAGTTGCCCTGGGGGTTAACTGAATTTAATGTTCCCAGACAAGGCTTTTTAGGTATTCTGTTTCTATAGCTTTTTTTTCTTTTCTTCCACAGCAAAAATGTTAGCATTAGACATACTATATCAGATTGCACTTCTTTATGAGAGGAAAGTTGTGGAGGTTTTTTTTTGTTTTGTTTTGTGTTTTTGAAGCAGAATTTTGCTATGTAATCAAGGCTAGCCTGCAAATTCATAGTCTTCCTGCCTCAGTGTCCTGAGTACTGGGAGTACAGGTGTGTACCATCATTTCCAAAGTCTTAAAAATACTATTTCTGGGCTGGGGATTTAGCTCAGTGGTTCTAGCACTTGCCTTGCAAACCCAAGGGCCCAGGTTTGATCTCAGGTAACCACATACAACAAAGCAGGATGTAGTGAGTCATGCCCACTAGCAATCAGTACCACATACCACAGTGCTGGGCGTGGTGGGTTTATGCCTATAATCCCAGCACTTGAGGCAGAGGCAGGAGGACTGCTGTGAGTTCAAGACCAGCCTGAACTACACAGCGAGACCCTGTCTCAACAAAACCCAACTTTCTCCTTCCTCCTTTGGAAAGGGAAAGTAGTGATTTTCTTTTAAGTACAATTCTTTATTGAAGCAAACTACATTCTGAGAATAATGCATAGATCATGTATATAGAGCTCAATGAAATTTTATAAATGCAAACACTTTGCAACCAGTACTGACATTAGCATGTTATCTGTATCTATCCAGATGTATCCTCATGCTTTCTTCAAATAACTGTACAGTATGTTCTAATCACTATGTTGATTTCTAGCCCCTATGCTAGTTTAGACTGTTTTGAAACAGAAGCAAATCTACTTATCTTCCTTTGCTAAACACTTTGTGAGATTATCCTCAAGGGTGCATGTAGTTGCTTTTCATTAAAGTTCATCATTAGTCAGTATGTTAATGTAAATATACAGTGTTTTATTTATATATCCTATTCTTGATGGACATTTGAGTTACTCAAAACTTTTGGTTCTTCCAAGTAGTGCTGCTCTGGTTTAGGTGAATGACAGTCCCAGACAGCTCTACATATATGCTGAAGGTTGTATGTAGCATATGTGTGGCAAGGTTAGAAGGTACCTTTCTGTTCCGCTTTAGTAGCCACGGCCAAGCCATTGTCCAAAGTGGATTTTGCCTTGTATTGCCATTTCAATCCAGGGGAATTGGAAGGAATTAAGTAAGAAGAATCACATTAAGAGCACTTTGCCTAATGGATTCTCAGTGTTTTTCTAAGCTCTGTAAACTGAATGGTCTTCTATGAAATGGGCCCTAAGCAAGCATGCAGCAGCTTAATCCCATCACACACTGTATCCACTATCCGGGGTCCTCCAGAGCACCACACCTTCATCCCTCCTCCTTAAGCCTTGTCCTTCTGCTGCTGGTGTCCTCTGAACTGATGGAGACACGCTGATAGAATGCAAATAACCCCACATTTAATCCCTAAATGGACTTGAAATCAGTGAGCAGGGGTTGGCGTTGCTTGATCACTTTGCAGAGTCTTGCCCTGAGGTCTCATAGCTTCTCCTAGTAAGGAGCCGGGTACACTGGAAATCGTAACAAAGAACTGGGTTTGGAAATTTGAGGACTCTAGTGGCTTCTTAAATCTAATTATTCCTCTTCTGATTCAGTTTAAGCATTTTTTTTTCTGTGACAAGGTCTTGCTTTGTAGTTCAAACTGGCCCTAAATTCACTACGCCTTGAACTGGCCCAGGCCAGCCTTGAACTTACAGTAATCCTCCTGCCTCTGCCTCCTGAGTGCTTGGATTACAGGTGTGAGTCACCACACCTGGCCTTGTGGTATGTGGTTACCGGGGATCAAATTAGGGACCTTGCACTTGCAAGGCAAGCACCACCAGAACCACTGAGCTAAATCCCTAGTCCCAAGCATTCATTTCTGTACCAACCATTAATAGTATCTTTTGCATTTATTCTGTAGGTGAATGTTTAGAAAGTATACTCCTATTTATCTGATATTTTGTGAGGTATCCTACTATTATGCCTATTTACAAACTAAGAAGAAAAATCTCCAGAGTTATCTGGTGTTTAAATTGAGGGGTTTTGATTAATTCATTCTCCCCTTCCTCTATATTTTGCTGCATGTCAAGCCTAAGGAGAACTAGATATGACTATGGTGGCTTGGGCAGCTTAAAAATAATAAGCATTCCAGTTTCTTCTTCCATAATTATCACGAGGGCACACAGAAGCTAACCACCTAAGTAAGAGCCAATGAACTTTTCTAAGTTTATCCCTTGAAAGATAGTAACTCATTAAGGTGATCATGTTGAATTGTTAACAGTAAAGGATCTTAACCCTAGGGTCTCCAAGGGAGGGGGTCGCTTGGGTTGCTGGAGATTTGTTATATAAGACCATGTTAATATCTGCAGGTCTAGTGTTGGGAATAATGCAGGGAAGAGGGAGCAATCTGTTAAACTGGACCCTGCACTAAATTTATCGAGGGACTATGTATCTTGTTATCTTCCCCAATCCCATGTGCTTTCTGAAAAGAACTTGCTCTTCTGCATATTCAGTATTGTTAAAAAGGTCTCTAAGTATTCATTCTCCTCAACTTACAGCATTACTGGGCAGAGAGAAGGATTAGAGGCCATGTTAATTATTTATAAATTCACTCTGAATAATTTTGTAACTAGGTCGCAAAATACCACATGACTCCTAACCTCTTTCTTTCCAACTACTTACCATCTAAAGAGACATTTTAAAGGAGTCTTTCAAGAGGTCGGATCAATGAAGGGGAGACTCGGGATCACAGAATGTTACTGTGAACACTATGTACAAGGTCAATATGGCGAATGATATTCTGCACAAGGTAGAAAAGTATTAGCATAGTTCCAGGAAAGAAAGACGAGAAATCCATCGCATCCTGGGGTCAGACGACCTGCTTCCCAAACTCAGACACTCCTCTTACACTCAGGGTCAGAGGTCTCATACCCTGGTTTGTCTTCACACCAGAAGACAAATATTTGCTTTTGACAGTCTAGAAATCTAATCCCAATTGGATAATTTTCATCTTTCGCGCAAGGGGGAATGTTTAAGGTTTCTTTCTTGTTACTCATGATCTCACTCCTGGTCTTTCCAACTCAACAGCATGCTGGGGTCGGAACTGCATGAACACGGGGCTGCAAGGGGCTCCTTTGTGTTGGCCCATCCAGGCAGCCAGTAGTCAGCGTGCTTCTCACCAGCCACATGGTACAATTAGGTATGTTTGGTGGGGAGGGGAGTGACTTCGTTCCAGATAAGGAGACTAGTGCCTTTTATTTAGCATTTCAATCACAGCCTTGTAAACTGAAGCAAACGTGCTACAACTAAAAATACTTAAACTTGTTATGTAACATGCAGCAAATACTCCATTTCAGTGTAATGGTGAGGTTAAACTCCTTTGTCATCTGCATTTCTTTACCAAGTAGTATCTCTAACTCACATGCCAGCTCCATGATAGCCATGCTTCCCTAAGGAATTACAAATATTTCCCCACCCCACCCTGTCCCTTTTCCTTCCTCTGTGTGTCTGCTTTACAATCAGTCTCCAAGAACTGATGGAGGTGGGTCACACGGAGCTCTGAACACGGTTGCTGCCTGGCTATGGTGTCTCCAGTGACCCTTACAAGTTATTTCCACTCAGAATCATTCCTCTGAGCCACGAAGACTGTTTTACAGAGGTTCAGCGCTGAGCTGCCCTAGTACATTATCGGACTAAAAATATTTTTTCTTCCCTGGGGTTGGAAGAGCCTTCAGGATGGAAGCCAATACTGGAGCAGTCAGAAAAGCACAGCTTGCTTTTAAAAACAACCTTGTCTGATTTCCTCTTTCACTGTGGCTGGACTTCACCCCCTTCAATAAACAACTGGCCCCCAGACCTGGAAGTCCCCCACTCCCTCCCTGCACAGATGCCAGGGTCCCACAGGAGCAGCACCAGGAGGAGCAGCTCTCACCATGGCTATCAGTTCTGCAGTGCGACACAGAGTGAAAAATAAATCTGAAGAAAAGATGCGTGATTCAGGACCCCCATGCTTGGCAGTGTCCCAAGGGAAAGTACATTTAAGGCAAGAAACACACCCTGACATGATAGCCAAAGCATTTCTGTCTTCCTACCAAGACAGAGACAAGGTCTGTAACCTACCAAATGTTATGCGACAGCTATTGGGTGGGGAAGGGCCGCTCTTGGACACCAGAGCCCTGAGCTTGGACACCAGGCCAAAGCCAACTCTGTAAACTTGGACGAAGCTAGCCAGTCCTTCCCGAGACACAAGGATGGAAGCACCCAGCTAAGGCAGCCCCTCAGTTCACAAAGGCTAACCTCTTGGGTCTGCCCTCTTCCCCATGGCCTTGCAGCTTGGACTCAAGAGACCCTTTACCAAGCTAGAACACTGGATTTGCTCCACCTCAGAATGTAGCAGATTTGTTTTCTACAAAAGTGTGAGACCAACCTGTCACAAATAAAGACCATTGCAGGACATAGTCCCAAGGGTGAAGGGAAAGCCTGCAGCATTCAAGAGCTCTAGGGGTTGTCAGCAGTCCATGAAGGTCCTGCCTCTTGAGATGCTGGCCCGGCACTTTTTCCACTTCTCAGGTGCATTACTGGGGAAGGTGAAGCAGCTTAACTAAAGTCAAATTAAAAAAAAAAAGTCTTCCCAACTTTACACAGTTCCCCTTTGGACCCCCCCCCCCCCGCCATGGCTGTTATTCCTTGTTCTATTACAAATAAAATTAGTTCTTGTAAGTAAGGCTGTGCATTTCTCATTCTACAAGATCCTGTTTTTTTTATATTTTTATTATTTTTTTTTCCACTCAGACACCTAAGTTACAAAACTGTCACTACTTGATTAACTGCCTTTGTCCTGTTTACAGGAACCCACCTGCCCATCCAGCAACTTCGTGACACTAGGTGAACTGAGCCCTTTGACCACATATATAAAATTAGAGCTCTTGTCTTTTTGCTTTGGGGTCAGCCTTTGGAAGATGAATCCACTGAATTGGTGCATAACTAAATAAATCCTCCTGTTTCCTCCACTGGTCCCTCTGGTCTCTTACATTCTGCAATGGAACTCAAAGTCTGTTAGGAAACCTTCTAGCTACACAATCCTACGTTTCTATGAACATATGCCTGTATTCTCATGTCTTGAATTTGCCAAGACAAGCTATACTCAAATTGCACTATGCATCAGAGTTAACAGGTACTTGTTTCCAAGTTATAGCTGCCTGGGGCACCTGTAGAGAGTTAGAGGAAGTCGCTGAAGAGTTTGGTCGGCAGACTTTTTAGGAAGCTCTCCAAGTAATTCCAGAATATAGCTTGAGTTGAAAACTTCTAGACTGCAATGAGCCTTTTCCATCTCCCCAGACCTGGGCATTCCTTTTAATTTACATTTACTTCTTGACAGGAGTGCCCATTTTCATACAGTTATACAAAGTATACACCATTTATAAAATGCAATAAATTGTAGATGCTGGCTACTTAGGATGTTCCTCACCAGACTTTAACTTCTTGGGGACAGGACATTGCCTTATTCATTTTTGCATTTCCAGTCCAATAGAGTGTGCACATAGTAGAGATTTTTTTTGTATAAACATAATATCATGTAATAATATACCAATGTTCCACGTTTATTTCAAATGCGACCTTTTCTAGTGTCTCTTCTTATCAATCTCAGCAGGACGTGTTTTCTCCCTCCTCTGTAGTCCTCTAACCCTTGTTCATTCCACTGATATGTTACACTGAACTTATCGCTATTTATTTAAGGATAATCACTAAATTTTAAGTTCTGTGAAGGTGGGGATTATGTCTTTTTACAGTTGCATAACTATGCAATCAGCTACCATAGTACACACCAGGGAAATATTAAATTCTTATTTAAAGAGTGAATTACATGTCAACCTGCTATGCTGAAAATCTGCAAGTCCATCACTGAGAAAAATGCTAACAGAACAATAGCAGAACAAAAATTTCAGAGCAAACTATATTGCTGAATCCACACTGGGATTTTATTCCATTCTAAACTGACTTTCCTGTTTAAGATGCTTTATATACCCCGCTCGCCTCTTTCTAGAATAGCCTCATTTCCTGTAATTTTGCTCCCAGTGTGTTTCTTGGCAGATAGTCATTCTAATTCTTTTCCGAAGCAGCACACGGGTCACCTGTAGGGAACACTCCCACCTCCCAGCAGAAAGACCAACTGTCTATATTCCTTAGTCTTCCACTTTAGCTGCTGAGAGCATCACCGTTCAAACATTGCCCTTTCCTGCTGGAGCCAGCAGGTTTTCCTGTGCCATTCTCTGGAACTCGAACACACTGGCAACACTTTCTTATCATCTAAAATCTCAGGTGCACAGATGCTCTCTCAGCACCTTCCTGGAGCACAAAGGCCTGGCCGATCCCTGTCCAAGACAAGTCAGCTTCCTTCTGTCCAATTAGGGCAGCAGAACCCGGACACTTCCTTGCTGCAGGCCAGCCGTGCTGAGCACAAGATGACTCAGGTGAGCTCCCTGGAGCGGACAAAGCTACTTATTTCTAAAGTAATGAGTCTATTAAAGGAAGGAGTCTGAACAAAGTGATTTTCTCTAATACGTGAAGAGGGCCCAAACCAGTGTGTTAAAATTCAATGCAATGTACATGCTGAATAACTTGTTACATGTCAGCAACATGCTGAGGTTTTCCTGGACCAGGGCCTGTAGGAGGCCAGGGCCTGATTTACATTTCATCCCCACACATAGGGACAGCAAGCATGTAACAAGCATCTGCTGCAGGAACGAGCTGCCTTTGAGTCACGAGGACAGGACAGTGGTTAGGACTCAGGGGTCAAGGGAAGACATTATGGAGGATGCACTCAGCAAAGGAAATCACAAAGACAACAGAATGTCACTTTTATAACTATGTATTTTTTCTGTCATTCACTTCACAGTCATGAAGATACTCACACGCACTCTCCCATCTTCTCTCCCTTTTCCCAGGAAACCAAACCAAACTCAGAAAGCCTAAACTTTGGATCAACTTACCAGATATTTCTTCATCTAAAGTTACTTTTCTAAGTAATTTTTCAGGCACAATGACCAGTTGAAACTGAGTCTCAAAACTTCTCTCTTTGACATTTAACTGATAAATGTGATGGATTTCAACAGAAAAGAAATTAAAGAAGGGACAGGAAAAAGAGAGAAATACTTGTTCTTTACTGTGGAAATGCAGCTTTCTTGGGAAAAAAGAGTGATTCCAGTGTCTCTGACATGTGCTATCGTAGCTTAGAACAAGAGTAGCTTTATTTCAGTAATAGTATCCTACCACCTCCTAAATCAAGACAAATAATTATCACCAAAAGAATAAAAAAAAAAAGAAAGAAAGAAAAGGAACATTCGCCAGCAGGCAACATCCGGCAGTAGTGATTTCACACCCAATTTAACCCGAGCTAGTTTATACTGCATCATGACGATTCCATCAAGTAGACGAGCTCCAGCTCACCCCTTCCTAACCAGCAGTAAATGACCCGCAATAAAAGCCCAGCGCGATCTGCATGCTGGTGTGTTTGGCTTAATGTGAACTCAAAATCCCTCATTAATTCTGGTGGCTAGTGAAAGCAGAGGCTATCCCTCATTAACCTGGAATAAAGGAATTGCTAAATGAGTTCTTGATATTCCCTCTCTAGCTGAGAGCTAGCTGACATTAGCAATCTATTTTTCCACGACAAGTCATGAACCAAGAAATATGCCCTTAGGCAGAGAAAGAGAGAAAGAGAGAGACAGAGAGAGAAAGACAGAAATTTCCAAGATAGAGACACTCATGCAAAGATCACTGCAAACCTGAAAAGTCTTCACACGATGCCATCACTCAAGTGAGTTTACCCAGCCATAAGTGGCCTGTGGTATCTCTTTTTGGACTGTCTACCAATTAGCAATTTCAGATTTCTTTCCTATGCTATGCACAGTAGATTGTGAAAATAAAAATTTCTCGTATCAAGTAGAGGTAAATATAATTAAGAAGTGAAAGGAATATTTTAAATTGAGCTGTTCTGATCATTTTTGCTGTCCTTCCCCTGAATTAATCTTTAGAGTTGAAATCAAACCATGACTTTTCTCACAGTATGTGAAAACACATATAAAAGCCATCTGAAATATAAGCAACAGGCTTCCACAGGCCACCTACCAGTATTTAAAAACGCTGCTACACTACTGTGTTTCCATCTAGAAGGTTAGAAGCTTTGATTTGCAAATGAAACTAAGACACAAAAATGCCTCTGAGTGAGATCAGCCCGTCATAGGATCAATAACAGGTGAAGATTAAACTGTCGACCACCGTGACCTTCTGCATGAATGCAAACATACTGACTCTTCAGAGAAATGAGAAACACGATCAAACTTCTGAGGGCAACACCCAGAACTTGAAGTGGTTTAGGCCAGGTATATTGAGCTGGGGATGGAAATGGAGGAGCCTGGGCATAAAAATCACATGAAAGATGGTCAAGAAAAGGGCAACAGTTCATTTAAAAAGGCAAGTGTGTTCTGTATACACTAAGCTCACAATATCCTCCTGGCTAGGTCAAAGATAGACTTATTGATTGACTCATTCATTCATTTTTTTTTTTTTTCTTTTTGGTGCCATAGAGGATTGCATGCAGGCAGCACTGAGCTACATTTCTAGACCTTTTTATTTTGAGACAGGGTCTTGCTAAGTTGCCAGGCTGGCCTTGAACTTGTGATCTTTCTGCCGCAGCTTCCCTACACTCTGGCTAAGGACATCCTGCATTTATGAAGGAGTTCTATCTTCTCCCAACTCCAGAAGTATAAGCTGCTACTTTCTCCCAGCACTTATACCCTGTCCCTGGCCAGAGGCGATTATTTTGAGGGACTCTTCCCAGGACCTCTTGACATGAGCTGGGAGTGAAAGAACCCATCTCGCTGTGGGAACAGAGCCTTCAGCTGCTGTAGTCTTGCCTTTCTGACCTACAGAAAGTCTGTGAGTGTGAATGATACATGCAGATAAGCCAGCAGAGCTGAGAGTGCACTAGTGGCATCTGAGCCCTATCCCCTCCAGCAGCTTCAGTGTGTGAACCCCCTTCTGCTTCTTCTGATGCTATGGATCATGTCCCCCCAAAAGATTTGTTGAAATCCTAACCCCAATTTCTCAGAGCATGACCTTATTTGGAAATAGTCATTGCAAATGTAGTAATTAGTTAGGATGAGCTCATCTTGGGGTGGGGTGGGCCATTAATCCCACATGACTGGTGTCCTTTTAAGACTCTGAGAGACACGGACACAGACAAGGAGAGAACCCCACCCAGTGAAGGCTGCATCTGCAGTTATGTTGCCACAGGCTGAGGAACACCTGGGGTCACCCAAAGCTGGAAGAAGAGAGAATGGTTCCTCCTCCAGAGGTCTTGAGATCCTGGAGAAACTGTGGCCCCGCCAATGTCTTGATTTCAGACTTCTAGCCTCCAGAGCTGTGAGAAAATAAGTCTTTGTAGCACTTTGTTGTAGTAGCCCTAAGACACTCATACACCTGATTTGAGGGGTCTAAAAACCTGGAACATGCCAATCTCACTCTTCAGTTTCAAAAATTACAAACATATTTCATGCAAGTTCCTTGTTGAATACAAATAACAGCTGTATCCTCAAACAATTAACAACAGGTCACATTGCCAGCCAAATCTTTTATTTTTGCATTAATTATAACTTTCTCCTGAGAAAATATACAAATAAAATATTGGTTATCCTGACCCTACATGGATTCAGGCAAACATGGAGACTTTTTGAAACTCAACAACTACACAGGATAGGAAAACTCCCAAGGATTACAAAGGAGAGATTTCTCTTCAATTCAAATATCTGATATGCAAACTCTTCTCATTAGGATTTCATTTTGCAGAACTGGGAGGGGGCGATTCCTAGAAGCCTCACCATTCTAGTTGGCACTTTTCTGGGACTGATCTCAGATTGGTAAATGACTAAGACCAGATGTCATTCCTGGGCTCCTGTCTTTTCCCCAAAGAGCAAGGCTGCTCATCAGCACAAGAAGGCAGCTTACCCTTTTCCTCACTAGGACAGGGAAAATTGGAGAGGCATGGCACTGTGATTTGTAGTTGGAGGGCATGGGGCAAGCTGAACAGGGTCCCCCAGAGGCATGCCCACACCCACAGGTTATGTCCTGAACACAACCGCTAGGCTGCAAGCCCTTGTGAGAGAAGAGAAGACAGATGCAGGGCCTCAGAGAAACAGCAGGCCCAATTGAAGATGGAGGGAGAGATCTGAGTGATGTAGCCCAAGGGAGGGACTCCAAGGCCCTCTGGCCACTACTGTGAGCTGGCAGGAAGCACAGGAGAGTCTCTCCTCACAGCCTGGAGGAGAAACCAACCTGTAGCACCTGGATTTCAAACATCTGTGCTCCATGCCTCTGTGAAATACATTTCTGCCCTTTGAAGCCACCAAGTTCATGGTAATTTGTCATGACAGCCTTAGAGTATGATGACATATGGCGTCACTGACAACACAGATGTAAGGGGCAGGGAGGGACAGGGTGCCAAGTTGTATACCCTTTCATGTTTGTTGGTGTAAGGATGAGAATGATCCTGTGTGTCAAGTAAAAAGAACATCATTATCTCTAAGGACCAAAACCGAGTCACTGGCAAAGGAAGGAAAGACAACTGCAGAGCACTGATGGCATCTGAGCCATTAGATCTGCTCCTATGTATACAGAACAGAAGAGATTCTTTCCATTAGGGATCTTCCCAGGAAGCAGGAGAAAGGCAAAATAAAAAACCACACACCCTGTGTGACAGAATGTACCTGACCAAACTCTGCATCTGCAAACACTACTTCGCTGGGAGCAGGATCAGCCAGATAAAGGAAGATGTCACTTCTTACCCCAGGCATGGCGAATTGCAGCTCATGGGCCCAACGCGGCTGGCTGGCTGCTTCTGTCAAGCATTATCAGAATACAGCTGTGGTGTCTGTGACTAAAAATATTTACTCTGCAGCCCATGACAGGAAGAACTTTCTCCCTGTTTTATATGATTCTTTAACTTATTTGCTAATTCATTTATTTACAATCAGTTACTTAAAAAAATTCTCAACTCTTAAAAAAAGTGTCTTCTTACACAGCAGTAGCAGATCCCTGGACAATCACTCACCAATTGCAAATGCTAGCACTTTTAGGATGAGAGATGAAAAGATTTAATGGCCTAAGAAAGGGAAGGTACCCTAAAATTAAGAGTATGATACACAGATTTGAGCGAAAACCTATTAAGTGCTGAATGCTCAGCAGAGATGTCTATTCCATCTTGCTTTCATGCAATTGCTTTAATATCCCAAAGGACTTTTGGAGAGAGCTGCATGTATTTGTTAAGAGGCCAACAAACAGCTAGCGGAGCTGTTTGGAGAGGTGGGAGGGAGGAAGGCAGCGCTGCGCTGCTCTGAGGTCTACTTTCGGCTCACTGACAAACAGACTGGTCTTGGCAAACCAAGTGTGTTCCGGCCATCAGTGTCCTCAACACTCCGAGAGTTACACTGTTGTGAGTCTGTGGGAATCTGTGGATAATTCTAGTAGAGTCGAGCAGGAATCACCTTGAATTCAGAAAAGTAGGTAACGAAGAAATGTTTCTAGGTTGGTACAGGGCTGGGTGAGGGAACATCTAAACCATACAGTCCCATTCCGGCTTTTTGACACAGCTTCTCAAATGGCATCACAGGCTGTGTTGAATGTGTTCACTAACAAATATTCTACTGCGGACGGTTAAAGGGTTAAGTGCTTTGTGCTGTGGTGAAGGTGAGAAGTCGTATGACACACTGGCATTCCCCTCGAGTCCCTCCTGCACGCCTGCACTGAACTCTCCTCACTGTCCCCTACCCCCCGGCTGGAGGCCCTTTCCAGCTTTTGCTGAGATCCACAAATAAGAGCGCATTGGTTCCACCTTCCTGCTAATCACACCTCACACCCAGGACAAAGGGAATCAGCTGGGTTAGCCCGAACTCAGGTGAAACTTGGTTAGGTGCCAAGGAAAGCTTAGCTGGACCAGCCCGACAGGGTGGCTGCTTCTCCTTGTTAGAGTTGCCAGCACAACTCATATGCTGGAAAATCCAAGCTGTCAGATAATGAGGGACCCATACCCTCCAGGCCAGTGCAAACTGTGGCCTGGCTCACCACTGGGGACACCCCTGGGTGTACTCACAGTAAGCAACTCCCTCTTTGACTCTTCACAAAGAGAGACATTTCAATTATCTTCAGATTAGATCCAAGGAGCCAGAGCTCTAAGCCAGCCACTAAGTCCTCCTTCTCCATGATGTCTGCCTGACTCTCCAAGCCAGTTTTGAGCAGGATGTCTGTAAGTTGGCAACAGCTGCTAATCTTGGCTGTGTAACTCCGTAATGGACCATATTGGGTCCAAAGAGTCATAAGGCTGGTGTTCAGGAGAACACACCACAGGGAGCACTCGGTTATATTACAAATATAGAAGAACACAGAAACAATAAACAAGCTTATTATCACTGGATTATGAGCTTGTAAGCTCTTCTTTTATATAAAGTTTGTAATGTTTACATTTCATTACTATATTAAAAATAGTATAAGCTAAAGTAATAAGAGAAGGGGGCAAAGTCTGAGTTTTCTTTGCTTGGGAAAAGTCTGCAGCGGACCTGTGGGTTGGGGACAGGCTCCTGATGAGGCTGGGCTCAGAGAACTGGGCTTTGGAGCAGGTGGACTGGATTCAAACCCTGGGCCTGCCAGACGCATCTGTCTGCTTTCAGAGAAGCAGCTCTGGGCCTCAGTTCATTTATTTGCAAAACAAAGATGAGATTAACATGTGGCACACAGAATTGATATGAGGATTTTAATGCTTTACACATATAATGTACTATGGTAACACGAGAGAAACAATTGCTGTATCCACTGCTACCCTTGCTTAGATGTTCCTGTCTTCAGGAAGCTACTGTGTAGGGGCAGCTGGTCGGTAAACCAGTGACTCCTTGCTCACTGGACACATGACTGTGTGACATACAAAGTGAGGCAGGAGTAGGGAGAAGGGCTTCCAAAGACTGTCTTCGAGAGTCAGGGAGACATCATGCAGAAGGAGAACTTAAAGGATTTACAGGGAGGTGAGAGTTTGCTGGGAAGTCGGTCTGTCCCCTCTCTCCTCCTTCCCGTCCATCTATCCATCCATCCATATGCTTTTAATGGTTGGCACTTTGAAAACACCTGTCACAAGCTTACCTTCTGCAATAGATGACAAACAACAGATATGTATGTGAACACAAAACTTCAGGAAAACAGGAAGAAAACGGAAGAGAGCTGGGGGACAAAGATGACGTGGGGGTTGGGCAGGTAGAAGCAGAGTCGGGATCAGGTGCAGAGGAATGAGGAGCCCTCAGAGACCTGGGACAAGAGTCTTCAGGCCAAGGAGCATTGAGGACAGGGGCTGGAGACGGAAAGAACATGCACCTGAGGTACAGGAAGAAGCCAACAGGACAGGAATGAATGAAGGGGGACAAAGAAAGTGATAGGAACCCTAGTGCAGAGGCTGCATGAGCGAAGAGAGGGGACTGTGACAGGTTCTTACACCTCTGAGGTTGAAAGGCAAAATGGAAAACTAGTCAAGCATATTTTTTCTGCTTATGCTTTAAAACTCTTTGCAAAACTCCAAGGAAACATGGAAATCTACACCTCTGTCCCCTTGGTGCCCCCAACTCTATTATGTAAGACCCGATATCTTTAATCTGCTGCCAGGCCAGATACATTTGGCATCCTCCACAAGCTGCCAAAACAAAGCAGAAAGCTGGCTTTGACTCTGCTAGAGGATGTTCTAAGCTTTGCAAAACACATTTCTCTATCTTTTCAAGTGTGTTTATTTGGACAAGGTATACGGATATAAGCACGGATGCAAGGAGCCAGCTGCACAGACCCAAAACAATCTAAGAAAATTATTATTTAGGAGTAAGGAGAGATGAAAGGAATTTTGAGCATAAGCAATCTTTCTGCCTCACCTAAAGTTTATCAGAAAAAAAAAATGTCCTTAGTATGAACTAGCAGTGCTGAGAAAGACATAAACACCAGTTTGCTAAAAACATTCCGGGCCTGGCAAACAATGGAAGCAGAAGGGTTTGCGTCCTCTGTCCTTAGAAGTCCCTCTCCAAAGGCCACACCCAAATCCTCTGTGGGTTAGGCGCAGGGAAGAAGGGAGGGTCAGGGAGACCCCAGCTGTGCGGCTAGCTTCATTCACTTTTAGTTGACTGTGAAATGAAAATGAATGATTTTGGAGATGTATCGTGAGCCTTGCTGCAGAGGGTTCTGAACTGGAGCAGGAGAATGACAGTTTACATAGGTCACTTCTACAGGCCTAAAGACTGTTTTCCTTGAAACCTCCAACTGTTTGTTCGTTTGGGCTGCACAGGTGTCTGAGGGGTGACCCTTTGATGGTGGGAGGCAGACAGCTTCTCCCTGGGCAGGATAATACCTGCCAGCCTCGAAGCAGAGTGCCACAAAGAGCCACACGTGCGTCCACACTACAGACACCGGTTACTCCCACTCCCATTCCCCACACTTTGCATCTCCCGCTTCTCTATTCCCGAGTCCCCCCAACCCCATCCTTGGGAGACAGACTCCAGTCTTCGCCTCTCTCCGTGCTCGCTGCCTTGTGAGTAAACTCTCTTTTTTGCACAACTTGGGTGTCTCGGGGAGTGGCACGTTGTACAGCGGGCAAAACAGGTCTGGTTCAGTAACATTGGGGCTCTGTGTCAACTGAGGCAGGAGAGCGAGATGGGTGCCCAACTTCCCTTCTTGTCACTGCACTTTTTACAGCCCCGTGGAAGTTCCAAGAGTGAGTCTCTGCCCACTGCGGGCTCCACTCCCTTGCTCCTGGAGAGGAAGCATGGTGCCTTTGGAGTGGGGCCGCTGTGTCCCAGCACAGGAGACTTCTCACCCGCAAGACTTTACGGACACATCCAGACTAAACCAGAGGGCTGCTCACTCCTGATCACAAGCTCCTTTCCTGGCTGAATAATTTTCTTACAAACAAGAGGCTGTGAACAGTGCCATAGGTCAGGCCCTGTGGTCAGCTTGCTCTCTACCTTAGTCAACTCAGGAGGCAGTGCCCGCTTGTGGGCCTTTAAAGAACAGCAGAAATTTAATGAAAAAAATTTATAAAGTTTTCTTCTCTCCCAAATTTTATCACCTACTTACTTGCATTTCCTGCATCCTTAAAATAATTTATTGGCAGCCCCTCATATATAGAAATCTGCCTGTATGGGGGCTGGGTTTGTCCTTCTATGAAAAAGATACAGGAGATGACAGTCACAGGACACGGGTTCCAGATAATGGGGCTCAGAACACAGTACCACATGATATGGCACTTGGAGCACCCTGAATACTTTAAACTGAACCATCCTGGAAGCCTCAGACCTGGACTCTTTCTCCGACCTTCTCCTGCCACCCTTCTTTGTCTCCTAGAGTTATAGAAACTAGTACTTCTCTACCCACCAAGCAAGCCGTAAAACTGAGGAAACACTAATCTTCCTCTGCCCTTTTGTGTAAGAGCTGGCCATCAAGAAATTCTCTGACCTATTTTGTCTCACAGTAGATTCCAGAAGGGTCTTGTCCTATATAGAGGCAGGAATGCTACACAAAGAGCCCAAGAAGAATCTGAACACACAGGCTTTGTGGGAGCCCCTCAGTCACTACCATTAGTGCAGACTCCTTTGTCCAGTCACATTTCTATATGACTGTGCATTCTTCTCAAACCAAGGTATAAAAACAGAAAATTTTTTCTGGGTCTTTGGGCCTTCAATCGAAGGCCTCTGTTATCTTTTGACTAAATACATTTGTGATGCTCTGCTCTTACCAGCCTGTCTTGTTATAGAAGGACTGGCTGTGGCAATGAGGAAAGATGTCACTCTCACTCAGACAATCACTGACATGAATTTATTTGTTTATTCACCAACTACCAAAGCAGCATGTGCAGCATTATGTGATAACCTGGGACAAAAAGACTGAAAATACTAACATTCTCTGCCCCAAGGCACCTGGGATCTAGTGAACAAGGGATAACCTTCAGGAATGAAGAAATGTTCCACGAGAAAGGGACATACATTCTTTGTAAAAAACGACTCTTATGAGGTCACAAATGTGTAAGTATGAAATCTATAGTATTAGTCAAACATGAGAATGTTAAAGAAAAGTAAAATAGAACTATGCAAAATGGCCTGTTTTTATGTTTTGGATCAGTATTTCTTGCTATAACTTCCTTAATTTTGCAATTTGAGAGTAAATACACAGTAACATGTGCTAAAGGTGGAAGAGAGCTTTTTTAATTAAAAAAAAAAGAAATTCCAACCACTGACTTCACTGTTATCTGCATAGTGGCAAAAGGCAATGAATAGTCTATTTCGTTGACGAAGTCCAAATCTCATAAAATTTGAAGAGTTTGAGACCCATTGGGACAGGGGTGGGGATGATAAGCACAAAAATAAAAAAGAAATGAAAGTATTTATCAGCAAATACCAGAAAGAAAAGCAAAGTAGGTGTGCCCAAATCCATTCCACACCCACCTAATAAAAAAGTCCTATTTGCAGAATGAGTAAGTTAGGGGTAGTTATTTGCTTTGTGAACTGGGTCACTACACGGGTTTCTTTTCATTTTTAAAATAGTATACACCCAGATTACTTAGTGCAGATGAGCAGTTTATCCTTTGAGAACCATAGCATTGTGAGAAAAAGAAAACCAAAGTGGTCAGGTCAAAATATGTTTCTCATTAGTCTCCTTAACCTGCTGCACGGCTCCCTGGGGGACCAGGCTTCTCCCACCCTCCCCTCTTGCCCTTCAGTGGCTGCCTCAAAAATAGGTTCTCTCCTTAACCAGGGGAGGCATCTTGCCCTGTAGTAACATCAGAGAGGGCTGGAGTATTTTTAGTTTTGCAGCTGGGGAGAGAGTACTTCTATTATCTAGAGGGCAGTGATCATGGATGCTGATAAACATTCTCCAGGATCGTCCCCCACCATAAAGAATGGCTGAGTCTAGGATGTCACCAGGGCTGAGGGCCAGAAACCCTGCAGGAGGCAAAATCCTTCACAGGACAGGCATCTGCCCGGAGTCAGGGCAGGACTAGGGCTCTGACCGCAGCCTGGGGGCTGGCCAGGGTTTGATGAGGTGATATCCGGAAACGCCAGAGCACCCAGCTGGAAGACATCTGACCACAACTTTCATTCAACGTGCTACAAGAGACTGTTGAGGCCAGAAGGTCTTAAAAAGCTTTCTCAAAAGTAATTCATAGCCATGAGCCAGGGTGAACTTGCCTCCTCCATCAACATGGCCTGACTCATAGCCTTTTGAGTCCTTATAGAATGGTAACAATTACATTTTAATTAGTTATTTCTTACTGGCTTGTCAGAACCTGTTCGGATAATCTAAATAATTTCACATCCTCTTAACATTCCTCTGTGACCTTCAGAGAAGGGGACTCAGATTTGTTTTGAATCTCCAATCTCAGTTAAGTGATAGCTGAGAGTTGATAGGCCCAAGCTCCTGCTGGGCTTACACAAATTCGTATTTTTTTTCCTTCCCCAGATCTTAAATCTATTTCTTTCACAGTTGGAGTAATTTTCTTGTCTCATTTCTTCTCTAGTGCCAGCATAGCTCACTTTAAAACTTTTCTTTTCTCCAAACCAACCAAATAAAAAAACTCTTTATAACATGGTTTGATTAATTATTAGTTTTACAAAGCTTTTATAATTATTATTATAAAGATCAGAATGTCCAGATTTTATTCATCACAAACCCCCAGGTGGTAAAAAGTCAATCTCTTTCAAATTGTAGCTGTATTAAAATATAAATTATAAGCCATTTTCACCCTCATTTTCATTAGGGAACTTTTTAAAGAAGAAAAAACCCACCATGTTTATAGTACCAGATAAATCTATTCACCGTCTCATGTCACTTTTACCAGCAAATCTGTCAAAATGACTTCAAAGTCTTTTCACATCAAAAGTTGGTTTCAAACCGGTCCCACACCTGGAAGCCGAGCACTCCGGGGAGGGGTGGAGGACGGGGAGTTTAAAGGCAGCCTGGGCAAGCTGGAGACTTAGTGGGACCTGCTTCAAAATAAAAGCAAAGACAATGGGTTCTCTCCCCAGATCTGCAAAAATGAAGTTCCACCATGTCCTACAAACTACAGGCAAAATACAGTAAGGCAGACACGTGAAAAACACTTTCTCTTCATTCTGAAAAGACAGAAACTGGGAGCGAAGGTCTGAAAAACATAAACTTGGTTTAAAAGTAAATACTCTACACTTCTAGGAAAAATCACCTCCCTTGCCTCCTTTTTAGTACTATAGCTAGGAAAAAAATAAAGCTAGAAAATCAGAAGTCTCGGTAAATTTATTTCAGGGCAACACAAGTAGTCTCTCCAGTACCCACCCGGCTACATCTGGAAGACCTTAGAGGCCTCTGACCACCCAGGAAGCCAGAGATCTCACTTCTGCCTTGCAAGGCTCAGGGCACCTCTGCAAAGCCTGCTTTACCTCGTGCCAGGGTTCCTTCGCTTCCAATTCTATGTCTCAGCTGTCCTCAGCCTGGGACTCCTCTGTGCAGAGGCTCTGCCGAGGCAGACCTCAGTCTAGCAGACCGAGGCTCCTGCTTGGCTGAACTACATACAGCCTTCTCCAGGAAGCTAGGTTAAGGCAGCAGTGTGCATCTCTCCTGAGACACACACCACACACCGGAAACCAGAGCAGTGAGCGGCAGCCTCTCTCTCCAAGGCCTCCTCTCTGCTTCACTTACTAGTTAAACACACTGCCACCACACCGGGCCAGACCATGTTTCCAAAAGAGGAGGGGAGGTTGATATTCGTTTTGCAAACACAGGCAGGGAAAGTACCATTCACATCCACTGGCAATTATCTGCACTGTGAATCTGACAGTAATTGTCCTTGAGGTAGAGGCTTGCACTGAAACCATATTCTTGTGCTTTTTAAGTTTCTTTCTTGGATTTGAGGTGATTGAGAGTGGATAGCTTTCAAACAGCCAGCAGCCCTCTCTCACGAATCATTCTTCTGGGGCACGTGTAGAAGTTTAGTGAAACTCAGTCTACTGATTTCCATTTATTCCACTTATTATTTTGATCTTTGGTATTATCCTGGAATATTTTTGGAGGATTTACATTTTAAGAAAAAGACTTGTTTGTCAAGTTTCCTTGACTCATGCACATTTTGCATTGTGTGCTTTCACTGCAGCAAAAAGAAAGCGGATACTATGTCACAGGTATTTTGTGCACATCAATTTGTTTTCAACTAAACCATTCCTCGGAAATCTCAGATGAACTAGTGACAGAAGATGAGGAACAGGGTCCTCGTGTGCACAGAGAGAAGGGGGCAGCGCCTTGCACTCTCATAATACAACTCTTTCTCTCTCTTCTTATTTAGGTATCCTTTCTTAGGTTTAGGGCAAAATTCTGTAATAACTATGGTCATTTTTTTGGTAAGACTAAGATGACTCAGGAAGATTTGCATGGAGATTATCTGCACATAAAAATCAGCTAATCAAAGACCCTTTTAAGTAGGGGTGAAATCTCTAAACTGTTTTGGAAGCAATCTTGAATACTGTTGGAGAAATATAAGAGTTTTGAGAACAAAGCCATGCTTCTAAAATGAAGAAGCAGAAGCAGCTACTGGTCAAAAATTATAATAATTATAGAGGTGTTAACTAAATATCTAGCATGCTTTTCTTTTGAGTCAAAAGTCACTATTAATGTGCCTTTCTAATGCCCTTCCAGGGCCAGGTTCTCAAACCAGCGTCTTTGGGGTTCTCTGCCCCAGAATTACTCAGAGAGGGACAGCACATTAACACAGGTTTCCAGGCCCATCCTGGACCCCTAAATCAGAAACTCTAGCTGAAGTCTAGAAATCCATTGATTATTTTAAAAACATGAGTAAATATTTTTATTGTGGTACAAAGACTCAGCATGAGATTCACCCCATGAAATTTTTAAGTGTACAATGTGCTACTGTTCACAGAAATGGCTGTTTTGAAAATGCACAGCATGCTGTACTGAAAACCCACACTTGACACAAGATATCTGGGGGATTCTAGAGCCACAGTAGCTTTAGAACCCAGTCTTGAATTCTAAGACTGTGGAGGTCAGGGGTGGAACTTGTGATCTTCAGAATCCCTGAACCTCCTGTTCAGGACATTAGCCAGCAGCCAAATGTTTATTAAAGAAGAAAAAAAAATCCCACCTCACAAAGAAAACAGAATAGTTTGGTCCTTTTTCTACCAGCCTATATTCTGGGTTCCACTCAGTTAACCAACTCTATGACTTTTTCAAGGACACTAAGCAAATTTCCAAATTTTACGAATTTTCAGAAAGAAGTGCCAAAACTCATGACCTTGTGGACTCAAGAGGTAGATCACCAGGTTGGGCAGCCCTTGTGAGCAACCAAGCAACACACAGGCCTCT
Source organism: Petromus typicus (assembly GCA_004026965.1). Lineage (NCBI taxonomy): Eukaryota > Metazoa > Chordata > Mammalia > Rodentia > Petromuridae > Petromus > Petromus typicus. The sequence continues at coordinate 28,778 of PVIR01002052.1, forward strand.
GTGCACGTGTATAGACATATATGGGATGGAAGGAAGTAGACAGAAGGTAAAGAGACTAAAACTTGCTCTCAAGTAACTCAGGGGGGTTCAAGGAGCTGAAAGAGCATAGGCTACGAGATCTCTTCACTTTATCCTAAGTATGAGTAAAGGCCTCATCAGGGCAAATGTGCCTGGCAGCATTCAGAACGATTCAAGAGGCCACCGGTAGATTAATACAGTGAGTGCAATAAGAAAATGAACACAAGAGAGACATGAACAGACAGGAAGTAGGCATGTGGGCATTATTTTGCATGTGAGTATAAGGAATAGGTATTCAATGGGTTGGTGAGGAGGTTAGAAGCATGTAAATCTTTAATAATTCTGGTTAAATGAAAAGGCAAAACTCATAATGGGAAAACTATTCATCTTTTACTTAATCGCAACACAGGAAATACGGGTGAGCTATCTTCTTCCTTCACACAGGAAGTACATTCAAACTGGGCTTATATGAAATTTGTTTCTTCCTTTATAAATAAAAGAAATGGGAAAAACATTTTTTTTTCTTGAGACCTGGTATGTTGGATACTATTTCAGGTATTCCAGATGTGGCCGGGTGGGTACTGGAGAGACTACTTGTGTTGCCCTCTTTTCAGGTTTTTTAAACCTATGTTAAGCCTATAAGGTTGCCTTAGTATCCCCATTTTACAGCAGAGGATATTGAGGTTAAACGTCTGAGGAGCTTGGAAGGACTGCTGAGCTCCAGTGTCACTGTAGGAATCACCTGTGATGTGTCTGTTCTATTCTTCATTCTGCCTCATCAGAAAGCCACAATAAGATTCCAAAATTCTAGATGCTATTTGCAAAATGTCAACAGTTTTCCATTTTTGCTATAAAGCCATTCAAACAGGTTGTAAACAGCATGTCAGGGCACTCAAGCGTTTCCTTTTTAGTAGAGGAATTACTGTACCAATTCCTTGTGGCTGGCCTGCATGGGCCAGGCTCTAACCTCCCTTCTCCCCAATAGCTGGCAAACTATAAACAGGTCCATCTGCTGGGACTGGCACAATGACTGCCATGGAGGGGGGACTGGCAGGGGGTCCAGGAAGTGAACACACTCAAGTGCAAAACAAGAGGGAAGGGATCCTGCTCCCAACAGAGGATCTTGCTCCCTGTATGATGCCAGCATCGCAGGCCAGGCTCACAGGACCAAGTGCTCGCATTTCCTATGGAGCATCTGTCATGAAATCCTGAACCCTAGGCCACCGCGCTCAGAACCCAGATGATCCTGTTGACCTCTGCACCTTGCCATTTTTCAACACATTCTCTCAAGCTAAACATTCATGGCAAGAAGCAAGCTGGATGGAGTGCAAGAGTGAGACAAAGCGGAGGTAGCTTGAGAAGTCACCTTTCTGGGGAGTTTTGATGGATATGGAGGCTTGAGGGGATCACTGGAGGCCAGAACGGTAGCTAGAATGCCTGGCAGGGGCTCATCCCAGACCCCAGTAGGCAGCACAGCTGGCGGGCAGACAGCCGTGTCTGTCTCTCCAGCCTCCACAGGCCAGCTGGGAAAAGCTAAGTAACTTAATGGGGATGCTCTTTGAAAAGAGAATGGGTTCCGGTGAAGCCAAAGAATTCATTTTTCCTCACAATTAAATTACAACAGTGTTAGTCCATAAAGGAAAAATTTGTCTAAGAATACTGAAGTCTAAAAGCTGACTATTGATTGGAAACAGACACTAACATATTTTTGGGAGCCTGAAACAAAATCAAACCAAAAAAAATCAAATCATGTATGTAAAATCAAAGACACAAACAAGTAGGAAAAAAGTTCATTTGAGACACTTCTCTGAAGTTAAATAAAATCAAAAAACAAAACATCTTTTTAACTCAAGATAAACAAAATTCTTTTCAAACTGTCATTTCCAGATAAGGAAGCTCTGCCATTTGTTCTGACAGGAAATGGAGCAATTTCTCCATAAATACCCAAATCTTTACTACTTGTGAACACTTTTCTGTTACCCTGACAACACATTTCCTCTGCTATTAATGGAAAAGAAACTAGTTAGCTTTGGGGAGTGGCGGTGGTAGATACATTTTCCTTAAATCATTTATCATATTAATGTCCTGTACCTGCCTGGGGTGATTCTCAATCTGTTAATGACGAAAGGGACAAAATATTAGTAGGAAGATATTCTTTGCAAACAAGATGTCACAACCAATAGATCATAAACTGTATGTGGAATTTAAACTTGGGGTCACTTTCTAGTACTGGGGAGATTTTACATCAATCAAGTCACACTCTGATTAAAGGCACAGTTCTGTATAGCAGCCCCCAGTGGCCAGGCAAGAGAATGAAAATTTAACTGCCACAAAGGGAAACAACCCAGGACAGACTTATACCAGGCATTTTACATGATATTTTTTAAAAGTTCCACAACCCTGTATGGCAATGATCATTATTATTTTGTAAATAAGAAAACAGAATGACAGGATACCTATGTCTGTAAGTTTATAAATATCTGCATAGAGGAATAGGTGGTATATGCATGTACACAAAGGGACAAAGTGAGAGATAACTAGTATATCACAAATAATACTCTACAGAATGAAGAGTAAAAGTCAGTGGTTTTTACTATACTGGGATATGTATAACCACCAGCATTGTCTACTTCTAGAACATTTTCTATTCCAAAGCCAAAATACCACCACAAATGTCTCTGGATTCATCAACAGTCCCTCATCTTTTCCTCCCCACCCTCCAACATGGCAACCACTGGTCTAGTCTCTGTCCCTGGGTATTGCTACTACGGATATCTCACACAACTGCATGATGTGTGTTTTCATGGCTGGCTTCTGTCACTTGGCAGAGGTGAGACAGTCCTCTGTTGCTGCATCACGAATCAGACTTCATTGCTGTACATGGCTCCATGATACAGACAAACCGCCTTCTGCTTAATTTACATTTACACTGAAACCATGTAAAGTGAGACAGAGTGGCAGGTGTCTGCAGCTTCCGCTACTTAGGAGGCAAAGGTGGGAGAAATGCTGGAGCCAAGGAGTCTGAGGCCAGGCCAGGCAATATAATGAGAAGTCCAGCTCCAAAAATCAAAACTAAAAAATGGGGGCATTTCTCCAGTTAAAACCATCTGGTAGGGCCGGGGATTTAGCTCAGTGGTTCCGGTGCCTGTCTTGCAAGCACAAGGACCCAGGTTCGATCCCTGGTAACCACATACCATACTGGGCGTGGAGACTCATGCCCAGCAGCAAACAGTACCACATACCACAGTGCCAGGCATGGTGGCTCACGCCTGTCATCCCAGCACTCGGGAGGCAGAGGCAGGAGGATTGCTGTGATGTGAGTTTGAAGCTGAGCTCAGGGCCAGCCTGAACTACAAAGCAAGACCCTGTCTCAAAATACAGAACAAAACAAAACAACAACAAAAAATAAAACCATCTGGTGATAATCTCAAAGAGGAAGGTGACCGGACTCTGTGAGTCTGGCCCACAGGACCCTTCCAACTAGCCACAGGGCTGTGATGAACGCCAGACAAGGACTCTGGGAAGAGCATGTGCTCCTTCTCCTAAGACAACATCGTCTGTAATTCCAGTGGAGCTGTCAGCTGGTTAAAGGAGGCAAGACCATGTGAGGTCTGACTCCACAGGGAGCCACAGATCACAAGCAAGGTCTGATCTGCAGTAACGCTGTACACTGGTTAAAGGTAAATCGACCAGGCAGCAAATACCCATTGTCCTGAAAATAGGTGTAATAGAGGTGCTAATGAGACAGGGCTTCTCCATTCCACTAGCAACTTATATTGGAACTCAGATTATTCTGTGCAATGATTATTGTCAGGTAAATCACTAAACTGTGTGTGTGCATGTGTGTTTTTTTCGTCTTCTGAGAAGAAAGAGGCCTAGTTCCTAATTTCAGTCTGTCACCAATTAGCTCCAGAAACCTCAGCACTCTGTGGCTTCATCTATAAATGGAAGTCAGTTGTAATGGCCTTGACCACTCCACAGGCCTGCCGTGAGAGCTAAATATTTATGACATTACTTGTAAATGTTCAAAATACTCTACAAAGGCAGATATTGTGGTGGTTTGCTGTCTACTTGGGCACAAAGCATCTTCATCAACAGCTACAAAAATAATTCAATTCTTTTCCTTTTCATGGTCCTCAAAAACAGAAGAAAGTAGAAGAAACCGTGAATTCATCTGAGCACAGTGAAAAGGGCGAGAATGTAATTCATTTTATGGGTTATGATTCTTGCTCTGCACATGTAGGATATGCGTACACTAAGACAGACAGTGGTTGCCATTTCAGCCATGCAAATGCCAAGGGACAACCTATTTCTTTCAGATAATCAGCCTGGGCAGAACAACACCATCTCACTGTTAGGCTGATTGCAACTAAATATGCTTAAAATGCCTATGCTCCAAGGAAGGAAGGGGACAGAGACCTCCAGTTCACGATATAAATTGGTCTCCTGGGAATACTATAAACATTTGTCCCTTGGCTTTATGAAAAAGCAATTTTTTAATCAGTTAAAAAGCAAAACAAAACTAAGCTAGCCATTCTTAATCCCTCAGAGAGTGAAGGAAAAGGATTTGATTGAATCCTGTGGTGACTCCATTTCCTACACTCCCGACATCCAGTGGGACAGGTCTAAACCCAAGTGTAAATCCCACCCCCATTAACAGACAAAGGCAGAGACGGGCCCTGTTACAGGACAGAAAGGCACAAGGGGTCTGCAGGACTCTCTATTGAGGAGGGAACATAGGCTGTTCACACACCGGCACAGGTCCTCATCAGGGAAGCAGAGTTAAACACCACCCAGCAAGACAGGTGCCACCAATGCTTCCAGAAAGACCAGTCGCTCCCAGAAGGCTTGGTTTATTCCCTGGGTGTGGTGACAGAAGATGAGAAAGAGAAAGTTGGTAAAGCCCAAGCAAGAGAACAAGCTGCCTCCCCCATGAGAACCCAGACAGAAGGGCCTAAGAGAAGGCTCTGCAGTCAGCCGGGAAGACACCTGCTCTCTGTGAGGGGCATGATGGGTAGGAGCATTTGTCTTGAATGAATCAGGTAACAGAGCTGCTGAGGTGATGTCAACTGTGCCAGAGGCCTGAGGGAGAGACAGTAAAGCCACCCAATTCTGGAGGAGGCAACACTGAGCAAACCCTTTCCTTTCATGTCTAAGATTGCCCCCAAAAGAGAATTGTGCTGTTGAAAAGAAAACTGAAAGCAAGGGATGATAAAGCCACAATCTGAGTGTATTTTATTGTCTTTACATGGCAGTTTTCAGAAAAACAGGACTGTTGGCTCTGACCCCTCAGATGCAAGACAAGAGAATCATGAACGCAGAAATTCTTAAAACCAGAGTGACTGGGGAGCCGATGAGCCCAGGCCCTGGCTTTACACCTGTATTTGTAATATCTGTAACTAAGGAAAGGGAAACTGAGGCTCAGAGGAGTGGAGGAGGGGCTTGAGCAAAGTCCCCAGGTAGGAAAGTTCCAGAGCCAAGAGCAGATCCGGGGCTCCCTGTCGCCTGGAGCCCTTCTTGGTAGACACCCTTGAACTCACTGCAGGCTGCCCACAGCGCGGGGCTGAGAGCAGGAAGGAGCTTAGGCAGCACAGGCCACAGCTTCCAGGAGCCGGAGACGCAGCGCTCTGGGTGGACACAGCCCCATCTGCAGGGCGTCTCTTCTCCATCACCACCCCGTGCCTTTCTCCTTCTTGGAGCCCCTCAAGGGTCTGGTGGGGCCTATGCAAAACCACATCCAGAGAGGCACTAGCGGGCTTGATGCTTACTGAGCACTGTGTTAAATCCACGGGGCCGAGGCTCCGGAAGCAGGTTGGATACTGAACTCTTCCTCCCCAGAGCTATGTCCACAGCCATCGCCAGGACTAAGTTACTCGGGAAAAGGGTCCTTCCAGATGTTTTAAGCTAAACATCTTGAGATGCGGCCATCCTCGATGATCAGGGTGGACCCTAAGTCCAATGAGATGTGTCCTTCTAGGAGAATAGCGAGAGAACTGACAGAGAGGATGACTTAGAAAAGGTGGTGTGTGAGGGTGGGGCGGGGGCCCCAGAAGCACAGGAGGTGGGGAGGTCCCTCCCCAGACCTTTAGAGGCTCACAGCCTTGGTGACACGTTGATTTCAGATGTCTAGACTCAGAAATGGAGAAAGAACAAATGTTTGCTGTTTCAAGCCACTGCATTCTAACAGCAGATACGCTTTAATTTCTACAGATGGAAAAAGACGTAACAAAGGTTCACAGATTTACAGCCAACTCCCCATCAGGACGGTTTGCCAAGCACAGGACAGAGAACAAGGCTCAGTGTGGAGACCAGTTCTGCTTACGCCTGGTGACCAAACCCAGCTAACTCACAAGTTGTCACATGTCTTATGCTGACCCTGAAGGACGTATCTAACTCACACACCCAACTAAGGGGACAGCAGGCGGTGGACCTGGAATTCGAGACAGAGCACATGCAAACTGCTCCAGAAGGTCCAACTCTGATAGCATTGCTCGGAAAGTCACCAAGCCTTGAACTCCGCAAGCGACCTTCCTGAAACCCGAAGCCGATTTGGGAAAAGGGCCCAGTGACCCCAGAGGACAATGCAACACAGAGTTCTGCTCACAGGGTGAGCAGATGTTTCTTCAATATGGAGTGTTTTCGGATCCAGCATTTAGATATTTCTTCCCGCAGCTGTTGGACTAAATCTGAAGGCGATCAGCACAGACACACGTGCAGCCCTTCTGGGAAACACATTTCCACACGTGGGCTGACGAGATTGCTGTTTCGATCGTAGCTTCTGCAAACACCACGATCTCCAGTGCAGGAGCTGCATTTTAGATCTTCCTGCCTCTCCTGCTATGGCTGAACATCTGAGAAATGGTGTTTGTGTTTTGTTCTGTTCTAGAATGAGATTTCCCAATTGCTCCCAACTCGACAGGTTTATTTCAGTCCCACACAGACCACACCTGGGAACCCCGAAGGTAAGTCTGTGGGCCTCAATCAGGCACCGACAGGCTCTCCAGGCCTCTGGGATGGGGAGGGACAGATCTGGGTGACAGGCCAGGGGCACTGTGGGCACACTGGGCACCGTGACATGAGTGCTCAGGCCTCAAACTGGCCTTTGTTGGGTCACAGCCCTTCTCCAGGCGATTCCCAGGCCACGCTTCTCCCTGAGCCACAACTCATGTGTCGCTGGGCCACCATGAAACTTCACTGCATGTATGTGCATATGTGTGTCCCACTTCACACGGGGGCTCCAGCCCACACTAAGATGGCAGGACCAGGCTCCACACTCCTCCTCACAAGATGTGCAGCAAGCATCTCACCCCCAGCCCCTCAGCTTTCTAAACAAACTTTCTGTAGAATTCACATGGCCTAAAACTAACCACGCTGTGCCACACAGTGCAATCTCCATGCTCTTCTCTGTGGTTTTGAAATGTTTTCATCCCCCGAAAAGGAAACCCTGAATTCATTAAGCATTCACCATACTCCCTTCTCCCTCACCACTGACAACCATCCAACTATCTTGTCTCTATGGATTTCTCTAGATGAATAATCATAAAATGTGGCCTTGCGGCTGGCTTGAAATCCAAGTAGTCCCACAACACTCAAGACCACCTCAGTGACCTGTCACTTGGCCTCCTTCACTCAGCACATTTTCAAGGCTGGCTCACACTGTGACAAGTGTCTCCAAACATTCCACCATGTGGCTGTATTTTCCTTCTCTGTGCATCCCCTGCTGGGCACTCGGGTGGCTTCTGTATTTCTCTGTTGGAAAGAGTGCTCCTGGGAACACGTGGACACGCGTGCTCAAGCACTCCCATCAGTCTTTGCACAGTAGCCATATTTAATCCCGTGACACTCCCACTACCTATGATGGCTGCCACCTCTCTAGGACAAAGCCCTGCCCCTGGGATGTGGCCCGAAGGCCCCTCCTAATGGTTCCAGCTTCACCTTTCACACCATCACCTGCCCAGCCCTTCCTGTTCTTGCAGGTGCTGCATGTTTCTTTGTCACCAGCCTCTGCAGGTGCTCCCCCCTCTAGGAGCTTTCTCGGCTCATTGGCAGCTGCATCTGACCACAGTCACTTCCTTATGTCTCACGTGCGATTATACACACTAGATCTCAGTATCAGGCCACTGTCGGCCCTTATATTTCATGGAAAGAACCTAGGGCAGGATTTGGGGGACCACACTGCCCTTCACTGTGAATCCCACGGGAGAAAGTGGCAAGCACCACCTCGGGGACCCATGGATATAACTATCCTGTGTCCCTGAAACACACTGTCCTTGAAATCTAACATGGCCATGTAGACTTATATCCTGGTGCTTAAGGAGTGACGTGTCAGCCCCACAATGGCCACTGTCCTGGATGGCTGTCATGCCGGAGGCTGGCCCAGCCTACTCAGCACACAGTGTCCACCCCGGAATGTGGGAGGCACCTTCACTGTTCCTCCACACGTGGCTGACACCCCACAGGCCTCTGAGAAGTGGGTCAATGGCTCCTCTGAACTTTGGCCTCGAATCTGGTGATGAGCGGGGCTGGAGACAGATGGCAGGATCGCTCTGGCGCACCGCAGTCACGCCCAGCTGCACAGGCTGGGCTCGGCCCAGAGCCGGAGCTCGGTCACGAGGGATGTGGTTTCAGGGGGTGGGATCGTGCCTCTGCCTTTCACCCACTCTTCCTTTCTCAGCTCTGGCTCTGAGCATCTATTTCCTGGTGTGTAACTGCCACACGTGTGCACTTACACACATGCCTCTAACACCTGCTTCTACTTACTAAAATAGTCTCCTTAATTCCCATATAGTCTCTGTCATTCATTTTTCTCCTTCAAAGTCTCTATCATTCCAATTTCCACAAGAGCATCCGGTGGAAATGGTCTCTAAGGAATGGAGGCCGCACAGGCGCCCTCTGACCATCCGTCAATTCTTCTCTTGCACAGGGGACCCAGAAGGTACTCTTGTGTGATCCTGGGGGCCTCCGAAGAAAGTGACAGTGGCGTGATGGAGCCCATTACTCACTTACCTCCAGGACTTTCCCTGTGATAAATTGGTGACAGGCCTCACACTTCACCCCGAAGAGCCCCTGGTAGTCCTTTTCACAGTAGGGGGTGCCGTCCCTGCAAGACAAGAGTCAGCTCCTGAGAAGAAGCAGCCGGGGACGGGGAGACAGAAATACCACGTGTCCCTGAGCTCTTCTCCTCAGGAGAGTACAATTTATTTCTCCTTTCCCTTTCATGCAAATGCCTGGTGATGTGGCCACCTGCAGTGAAAAGCACAGACCACAGGGAGGGCTTGAGTGAGCCAGAGTCCTCTAGGCCACACGGAACAGCCAAGACGCCACTTGGACACCTCTGCTGGTTCCTCTGCTGGTTTCTACCAGAGGCTCGTGTGGAAATTGGAATGATAGAGACTTTGACGTGGTTCTGCAAGGAACTGCCAGGAAACCCAGCAATGGTCCCTCTCACGGGGGTCAGCTTGGCTCAGTGTCCACATTCCCAAAGGGCCCAGGTGAGCCTTTTCCCCCAAACACTCTTCCTGGACTTGGCTCATAGGCCTGATGGAACCTCCCAGCAACCTCTGGGTGACGACTTGTCTGCTCTCCTTAGTTCTGTGGACCCAGGATCCTCTCTAGCTCAGTGACCTCCATGTACTTCAGACCACAGTAAAAAATGTCATTTCCTACATGTCATAGTGTGGAAAAGTTAATACACTGTACTGTAGACAGCCGAGATATCCACGTGACTGTACGGCCTTTGACGGGAGCTTACAGACCAGGCATTTTTCTCATCTCTCTTTGGTATCCTTCGCAGTCACCTGTGAAGCTATTTATTCTTTCTAACATCGATGTTTCAGCTTGACCCCAGACCTACCATGAAATTAGATTTCTGGGTGATGGAACTCGAGCTATTTTTTTGGTTTGTTTCTTTATATAGTTATATCAAACCCATTCATTTTTCAAAATGGGTGATTTCATAGGCTTGAGAAAGTTTTTCAAGGTACAAAAACATGGAGAACAGGATATTTTCCTTCGTGCCAGGGTGCTGAACACTAGCTACCATCCAGGAGTGCCTGCTGACTCACTCTGAACCCCCCCCAGCAGGCTGTTTTATGGCCTCCCCTGCTGGGCTCTGTGCCCAGGCCTTGGAGATGGGGGGGGGGGTCCCCTGCAAATATGCACCTCCTGGAGGAGGACAGGTTCACTAGTCTCACTGGGGGAGAAGATAGCAAAAGGGAAATTATTAAATGCTTAAGTGGTTACAACAAAGGGTGTGCTATTACATTATCTTTACTAATTATTAAATCAGGTAATGATTTATATTTTATTGGGACAGAGTGGTCAAATTTCAGCAAAAGTAGAATAAAAATTATATTTAAAAGCTTTATAGCAAAAATAATTTGGGGAGGGAATGCGCTTCTGGGCATGGGGTGGGCACCCACCATGGTCCCTGGACTGGCACCCCCAGCCCTCATCATCTTACTTGCTGATGTACTCGCCCGTGAGGACCTTCCCGCAGGACTTGCATTTGAAGCATCCCAAGTGCCACTGCTTGTCCAGTGCCAGCAGCGCCTGCCCATTCTTGATGTCTCTTCCACAGCCAGCGCAGTCTGTAAAAGAGCAGCAGGCAGCGGTTACTCCAGGTCCCCTCTGCGAACTCCAGCCCCGCGGTGCTCCCTCCCTCACACACGGTCACCTCGTACTGAAGCGCCAGTTTGCTGCGCTTTTGTGCCCTGCACAGTCTTTCCCAGCAAGTCTCCCTGGACTGGTCTTCACATAGTACAGCACCTGTGTGAGCCCATGAGGACGCGTCTTCACTGTTAGCGGGTGAGATCAAGCGCCCTCTGCCCTCAGCTGTCCTGGCCGAGATTCTTAGACAGCGCTCACAGGCCTTTGTTAATTGAGGGCCCGCAGGAGCAGCTGAGCACGGGACACTGCACGCCTCGCTCCGCACAACGTATGCAATTCCTGGTCTGCTGTCTGCAAACCTCATTTCTCGGGATGGGACTCTACTTGCTTACCAACCTAAGCCAGCCTTTTGAAGATTTCTACTCATCAATTAAACCATCTCAATTCCTCAGCTTCTCGTTGTCCTTGGCAGATTCCCATAAAGCAGACAGAGGAAAGGGCACTTCTTCCTGGTGAGGAGCGGGGGCCTCTGAGTGACTCTGGTCCCCCTCACTGCTCCAGCCCTTGCTCTTTAACTGTGCGACCTGAGAAGCCACCCCCAGCCCATGCCTTGGTTTCCCTGTGAAGAGGTAGAGAGGTTACTGGGACCCACTGCGAGCCTCTGACGAGCAGTCAGTGAGATGATGGATTTAGTGTAGCACAGAGGCTGCGCTATATAAATATTTGCTATTCTAGTGCCATTATTTTTAGGATTATTACATAATTCTTTCTATAAGGGAAGTCGAGTAGTGTTTTAAACCCAGAAGAATGTAAATGGGTACAAGTTATTTGGAAAGCAAATACGTCCGCTAAAAAACATTCAAAATCTATGCACATAGGATGATAAAAGCAGTGGAAGGGAGTGGGCTGAGTGAGGGAGAGAAACAGCAATAAGATGTGCCAAGGACAGCTACAAATTCCCTAAGATGAGTGTTCTCACTGTGCATATCCAGAATGCACCAATGAACGTTTTGCTTAGAAAAAAAAAAAAAAAAGGAAAACAAAACAAAGGCAAGCATTCTCAGCAGGCTGACATAATGTCCCCAAGGACACACACCAGATTCCTGGAAAAAGTAGGGCGCCGGCCAGCCCACTCAGGGCTGTGAGGCAGAGACCCCTTAGAACACAAGTACCAGACGCCTCCTCCTCTGACCCCATCCGTGTCTGCTCATGTTTTACCAAAGACACTCTGAGCCCAGCTTTCATTCCTTACTCTCCTGGAGACTGCAGGCACCTCGTCAGTATCTGCTTCTGTCACTGGGATCATCCTGCCTGTTCCCAGGAGCCGCCGGCCTGAAGGTGCCCGAGAAGCCCAGTCCTGGCACGCGGTACTCCCGCCACACCCCGTCCACAGCAGCCTCACAGCTCTGGTTTTTCTCCTGGCAGCTGCCACTTCAATAAGCCTGACATTTCCTTTGTCTATAAGGGTGTTTCTGATGCTCTTGGTCAGTGGGTGTGAGCATCACCTTTTAGGCCTAGAAATTGTGTGTATGTGTGTGTGTGTGTGTGTGTGTGTGTGTGTGTGTGTGTGCACGTGCATGTGTATGTACCTTGCAGCATTTCTGAAACAACAGGAACTGAAAATAACTATCTGAACATCAATGGCGACTAGCTAAATTAACCACAGCAGAGTCTATAATGGAATACTACGTGCTGTTAAAAAGAATGAGGTAAGTTGCGCGCAGACATGGAGCAATATCCAAAATAGAGCAAATGTGAGAAGCACGCAGTAGAGCCGTATTTGTAGCATAAGCTCATTCAGGGAAAAATAGTTAAAGTGTGTGTCCACTTTCTATGTCCAGAACAGGAACAGAAGAAATTCTTCAGAAACTTCCCTCTATGGAGGAGGACTTCAATTTTACTTCACATACTTGGCATTGCTCGAATTTTTTTTAACCATGAGCACGTAAAATAAATATTAACTATATATGTATAAAGTTAAAGATATAAATTCTGAATGTCATAGATTAGAATTTAAGGTACAGCCCTTTACAGACTAAGTATATGTTAGATGATTACAAAGCACTAAGCATTTTAAAAGAGGTGTGCATGTAGTTCAACATTTTATCAAAGATAATAAAGCAATCTCACATCTAGCATTTTACTATAAAGACCAAAATGGAAGGTCATATTTATTTAAAGTACAATTTTAAGGATGGGCGCACAGTATAGACTTAGGACATTGTGGTTTAGTCTAGCATGTGCTTTCAACCCTTCTGTAGACCTTTATATTCACTACTGTGCAGTCGTCTTCTTGCCTAGCAGCTTTGTCAGCCACAATCATTGACCTTATAGGAGCTGCAGGCTGTTGGCCTTTCTGTGAACATAATGGGGACTTGGGTAAGCTTGTATTTCTACTTTGTACTCATAACTTAAAAAAAAAAACTCTCAAAATCTGAGCTCTTGTCTCATCTAATAACTCATCTTTGGGGTAAAGAGTTAAGTGTCTAAAAGTCGTCACAGTTCATGAAGTCGGAGGGCGCTAACCTGGTACCTGGACTCTGTCCCTCCATAGCCGACAGACTTCTGCCAAACTGGATTTCAATTCTCCAGTGGACAATGCTGGGTGGGACAGGGGGTGCGGGCTTGTTAGGATACAGGTGACCATACTCTAATCAACGGTTGTTGGGGAGAGGAGTCTGGAGAAAACAAAGTCATCTCCTTTTATTTTTTTGAAACAAAACAAACTTGAAAAAAAGTAATTTCTTGTTTATTAAAAGTTGGAAAAAATTTCAGTGCCTGTAGCCACAAATGACCAGTTCCACTGAAAAATGAACACTAGGAACCCAAAATTTAGAAAACATTTAGGAACGCTGAAGATTTGGTTTCTGTTTACTGGTAGATGTTCCAGGGTGGATCCATCTTTGTTATGCTGCACCTACCTGTGTACGAACCAGAGGCTATTGAGTTTTGTAAGGCTCAGCAAAGATGGCTGGAAAAATCTAGATTTTTTTGCTTAATTTATCCCAGTAAAAGCCCACTGGGACTCTAAAACAACAACAACAAAATGAATAGAACACAGAAGAAGTACACGTTCCCAGCAAAAATGGTGCGGACTTTGTGCCATGTGTCCATCTTCCTGTCACTCCCCACGGTGGCACACTTTTTAATCAATGATGACAGAATACTGACATACCACCACCACCGAGAGTTCCCAGTTCACCCTGGGTTTCAGTGCTGGTCTAGACAAGTTGGAGTCCTATGTCTGGACATGTCAGTAGTAGATTATATTAAGTGCAGAACGCTGTCACCGCCCTAGTCATCCTCCACTCCTGCCTTGCAGCCCCTCCCCCTCACCTCTGGGACCACTAAACTTTTTTCATCTTCACAGTTGTGCTATTTCCATGATTAAACAGATCTTAGCTGAAGTTAGACTGAAATTTTTCTTTCTTTTGCATTAGATAATTCCCACTAGGTGGCAGCAAAGATTTAAAAATTAAGGAAGACACTGTACGACAACCTTTAAAAGCAAAAGATAAATGTGAGAGAAGGCTTTGCATCCTGCAAATGAAGACTTTTGAATGAAAGGAAGCTGACAGATGTGTCTGAGGTCTCCTCTTGCATGAGCAATGAGGCTAAGGGGACAGGTGGCAGGCGGAGGGACGGGTTAAGCACAAGGGCTCCGGCGTTATGAAGACTGGGATGAGCCACTCTCTCTGAACCTTCTTTCTTTATCTGTAAAATGCTAACAATAGCTGCTTGCTAAGCTACTCAGGAATGAGAAGAGCTCCCTGGAAGGGGTTTTCCTTTCCTAATACAAGGCTGGGTACAAACAGTCCTTGAGTAAATTTCCTCCTTCTGCGCCTAGGAGCAGAGCTAGAGCTCCACTCAGGGTTGACTCTGAGCTTTGCCCTCTTACAATCATCTCAGTAGCCGCACATCCCAGAGGAAGGAAAGAAGCGTGCACACCATTTGCCAGCAGTGACCACTAGGAGCACTGTGCACTGAAGTCTTCTATGAATCAGCAGGGCTCCACACACGTGGTGCCACCAAGTCTCCGGAATCACGCCATCAGAGCGCCCCACAGTCTGGAGAACCCTCTAACCTCACAGGTGCTGCTCTGACACTCAGGTCCTGTCTAGCACTGTGTGGAAGGAAGGTATTTTCACAATGTTTTCTAGGGAAATGCTCATCCAGGATGAATGCTTAGGGACAGCTGGCTGGAAGTAGAGGCTGGGATTGAGCTTCCTTTGTCCCGACCCCTCAGGCCCTAAACAACAAAAGCTGGCCTCGGGTGTTCGGGCACATTCCATTCAACCATCATTCCTCTCTGGAAAAAGCCATGACCTTCACCTGAGCCGCTGCTATGCTGGACAGAAGTGACAGATGCTGAGACCAGAGATCTGTGCTGAGATGTGCGCTCCTTCCACTCTCACCCCAACTAAGCCCTTTTAGATGGAACGAAATGTCCTACTCTCCATCTTCATGCTTTTCAGCTGTTGACAAAATTGTTTCCACATCACTGAAGCAGCTGCTGATAAATATAGAGAGCTGGTGACTGACACTGGCGTTATCATCATCAAAGTCAGGAATAGGTGAATACGGAGCAGAATCAAGGGAACAAGACCCACCAGCAACTTGCCAGTGTTCAACCAAGAAGAGATGATGAGCTCATGTGAAAACAAAAGAATCCAACACTTTAACCCCAGCCCTTTACTCTTGGCACCAAGAACCAGAGCAAAGAAGGGATTTGGCTACTCACATCCAGGGTAAACTAATACACACACTCACACCTGGTTCCATATTTCTATCAGTTTGCTCAAGAGCAATAAATATCCTCAGCAATAGGCACCCTGCCTGCCTCCTTCAGCCTATCTAATTCTGTGCGGCAGGGGGCCATGGAGACCTGGGTAACGGAAGTATTTAAGTTGAAAAGAAGGACACATGCTTTTGGGGAGGAAACTAGTATTTCCAAGCCATCTCAGCAGAAAAAGAAGCTCAACGGCATGAGAGGTTAACATCTGTCCCTCCTGCCTATAGTCCCCCTGTCTGTCCCCTTGAGGACAGAATGGAGGTAAAGAAGGAATAAAAGAGCCTGTCCACTCACACACATGACTGCAATCTCTAGGCGGGTCCAGCCTGATCTGGGGAAAGGCTGAGGTTCCAAAATGGACCCTAGAATAGGGTTTTCATTGCACTGGATTCTAAAGACCTAAAAGAGCCCAAGAAGCTAAGGGATCTACTAAGACAGTATCAGGGAGCAGAACAAGAGCTCTGATGTAGGGTAATAAAAGTGGCAACCAGGAAAAATGAGACTCTTTGCTGCTGCATCCTCCTAGTTTTGGTCCATTCTGGAAGTTGATTCAGTGACACAGTTAAAGACTCCAGAGTCAAAGAGACCAAAAGTCGATTCCAGATCTGATGAGAACTCAGGAATGCCAGACAAGCTGGACAACCACTAGCTTTCAGTTTCTTCATCTGTAAAGCTGTAAGGTTAACAATACCTACCATCCAGGCTATTGTGAGGGTGGAAGAGATGATTGTATAATCCTTAGGCTGAGTTTCAGAGATACACAACATACAATACAGTATCTCTGCTGTCCTGACACCTGCATACCTTCCATCTTCCTAATAAAACATAAACGCCCACTGTGTCAGGCTCTGGGGAAGACAGTTTGTTTTTTCCTTAGTTCCACAATCATCATCATAGTATTAATACTCTAAATTACACAGTTGTGAACTTTTGGAAGGTCTCCCATCCTCAGGCCTTGTCATCTCATTCTAGGGCTCATCTCACATCCTCCAGGCCTGGGAAAATGAGGATAATTGAGATAATCCACATTTTCCAGACCACTGATCATTTCACAGCCAGGGAAATTCTGTAGCACATCTGAGGCAAATACTTCATTTCCTATACAGGAAACTGAGTGCCCAGAGTGGGGGCCTGGATGTTCTCTTTCCGTTGGCTCTACATCCTCCACCTTCATTCCCAGAGAGGTATCTGCACAAAATAGGGGGCCTTGATGACCAGCGTATACAGCTCTTGATGGTGCAGCTGGTCTCTGGTTCTCAAGGCCACAAAGCCAGGTCTTGCTCTGCCAGAGCTCCTCAGAGCTCAAACCTCCAACCACATGTAGCATGTAGCTGTTGCCCTTTTCAGTTACAAACGGGGCAAAACCAACTTCTTTCGAATAAGAACATTAAGTGTTCACTGCATCACTAGAGCATTATGATGGAAAGAATATAAATCAGAAAAGTCTAAGGGCTGAAGCAGGAGCTCAGTGGTACAGTATGTGCTTTGCATGCATGAGGCCTTGGATTCAATACTGAGCAACAAAAGACAAAAACAAAAACAAAAGACCCACAAACCAACCAGCAAACAGAAACAAAAGAAAAAAGTCTTGAGGAAAACTGCTCATCTTGGCAGATCTTGCTGAGACACCGAGATGTTACTAATTTTCTACAAGGACTTTGAGACAGGTCACAGAATGTCCTTCCGGCACTGTAAAAGTTATAAAACTTGGAATCAAAACAATCAACATTCAATACTGAAACTGTTGTTTAGATATGTTTCCAAAAATTTAAGCTTTCCTGGGAATTCTTTTCTATGGTAAGAATAAAAAACCTAAAACGCTGTCTAAAACAAAATCACTATATAAATTCATTAGCCATTATACAGATAAAAAATAAAAACAACTCATTTCAGATTTAGGTTGCTATTAATAAAAAGTGAAATAAGACTTTGGAGACCCTAAAAATACCTTTTTAATAGACCAGGAGACCCTCTATTCTTGGGCAGGACCCCAGTTTAAGTTCCAGTGTTTGGCTAACTTGAGCGCCTGAATTTAATGACGTCTTCTCATTGAAATGTTCCTATGCAACATGGATTTCTCTGTCTTGTAAGATAAAAAGATGGCGGTAGATATGAGAGAATAGTTATTCTATCCCAGAGAGAGAGAGACAGACAGACAGACATACAGACAGACACACAGAGAAAGAAACATAGAGAGAAAGATGGAGGACACCAAAGAGTGACCCGAACATGGAATGAAGGTTAACAAGCTACCCCCCACTCAAGCCCTCACGCGTCACATGACACCTGCCTCATAGGCTCATCAGGAGGTGCACAGCGACTGTCCCCCTTACTAGACAGTTCCTGCTTGCCACAGTCCCTCCCATCTCCCCACTGGGTCTCAGGGCCAGCTGCCACCTGCCCTCATGCCTGAACTCAACACCTGCACCTAGGTCACCCACCTGGCCTTTATAGGCCCTTGAGTTTGTGATACATACTCTGAAAAATTCAGACCATTTTGATGTTATTTGTAAAAATAAGAGTTAGTTTATACTTTAAAAATTTTAAGTGTAAAAGTTTTGGGTATTTGAAAATGTTTCCTTAACCAAAAAGGCCCCATTATTAGTAGTGATAAGGATGTTGGACCAGCAAGTAGGCCTTGTTGAATGTTGACCTTCATCTCCATCTGGGCCACCAAATGCTGCCAGGTCCCAAATTAGACACCTGTGAGCTGACAAATATGGACTGGTCATAGTTTATGTTTCAAATTTAAACCAAGTCACTGAAATGAGTCCACAATTTTCATGTTTAGTATGTTATGGTGACACCATGGTAGCAGTAAACATAACCAAGGGCGGAATGCTAGGCTGGAGGTGGAGCTCAGTGGTAAGAGCACAGAGCCCCGGCTTCAGTCCCCAGCATGTATACACACTGACAGACACACAGACACACACATACACACACACACACAGAAGGATAAAGACGAGAAACCAACAAAGACTGTGAAACAACAAATTTGTTAGACTAAGCACTTTTCAGTAATTATTTTTAAAAATTATGGCTTTTAAACTTCTGAATTCGATGACGCTATTAGGCAAAAAGAAAAAAAAAAAAAGGCCACACAGGATTAAAAGACAGATACAGGCCTAGGGGGAGTCAGAATTTTCTCACAGGTATAAAGTATCCTCATTGTGTGGAACAGGGGTTTCAACATTCTAAATAATTTACATCCCTGATGCTAAAACTCACCCGAGTGATTCTGAAAAGCTCCAGTGGTGCCTGAGAGCATGACCTTGAACGAGACTTTCCATCATTGCCCAGTTCCCCACTGAGGTCACTTGTCATTTGCTGCCTTGATGGCCACAATGGAAACATCACCAGCCAGAGAAGCCTCCTGCAGGCTATTTTAAGTGGAGCTTCTTCTTGTCTTTGGAAAACGACTACATAATGAACAAGTTCTCATGGGCCATGATAGCAGCAGATCATTCGCCTTTATTAACAGAGGAGGCAGCCTGGCGGCAGCTACCCTCTAAACTCTCTCACATTTCATATCTGGCCACATTGCCTACCTTTCCTTTGGCCATGGTTTTTAAAAATATAGACCATTTCTATTTCTCTACCTTGCTCATCAAAACCCTTGAGCCAGTTCCTACGAATGCCATGAGAAGTACCAGGAATTTTCAAGGTCAAGAAATTCTCTCCTTTTACTGGTGTTTTCTTTCCTATAATCGTGACCTGGGATCCTTTCTTAATTAATTAAGTTTATTAAGCAGGAATCGCATGGCGGTGCCATTAGGCATGGTGGTAATCACCAAAGAGACAGTAAAAAGCCTCTTCCCATGCATGAAGATTGAGAGCCTGAGATTTTCTGCTAATTAGCAAATATTTAAGGATAGCTCTGGAAACCCTTAGGACTAGACTTTGTAAGTGATTCTGATCAATCTGAGAAGGCTCAGCTGCTCCTCATAACCAGTTTGGAACAGGCTAACTGACATGGGTCCATGAAACACAGTAGATAATACCCATTTGAGAGCAGAATATGTACTTCAGGAGGATGTTTAAACTCTTAGGAGCCGGGATTTTTAATATCTGCTTAGAGACAGCGTCTGCTGAGTTGCAGATGAGTCTCTTGAAGAGCCACTCTCTCCACTGATTCAAACAATAAAAAACTCAGCAACCCAGATTATTTCCTGAGACTGGAACAGAGTTTTTGAAGGGAAATAAAAGAATATTAGAATAAATATTTCACTTAGATGTTTTTGGGACTAGAACTAAAAGCAGCAGCTACATGTAACAAATAAACCATCATCCTACTAAATACACTATTAACATCAAAACTGCCAACTAACAGTTTCAACAGGCCAGGTGGAAGAAGACAGGACCAGAACATCACTATATTCTGGTCTTTATCTTTCCCAACTGGTCACTCACCATCATTACGATACAAACACTATTACATGAAAGTACAATTCTATCATGTTTTGCCAGGAGTCATTCAATATTTCACAATGAAAATGATTTCACAATTAAATTATTATTAGGGCTGTCTGAGATCTCGATAGTCCTGTGATGCTGTGATGCTTAAGGGCAAGATGATGTCAACTGAAGATCTCCTATCTTTGAAAACTGAGTAGAAAGTTTTCACTCGAGGAGGGATAAATTTCTAACCAGCTTAACTCATTCTACCTACTACTGTAAGAATGTTTTGCTCATCTCAGTATCCTGATCAACACAAGCTTTCATCAGCCTAAGATCCTTATCATCACAGGATTACTGCTGCCCTCTGAATCATCTGATACTCCCTACAAGTCCAATAAATGGTGGCAAGCTTGGGGTGTCCTTGTCTTTGCTGCCTAGAGCAATGCTGATCAGGCCCCAAACTCAGCTTCTTGTCCTTATTCTTATCAGCTTTGCATTAGAGAGGTTCACAGGAGACCAGGACCCTCTGCAGGGATTCTGGTTCCAGCTCCTTTCCCGTTCCCTATAATGCTTGAATGTACTACCTACAGATCAAGGGGAAGGTGGAACGCTGCAGAAACAGAGCCAAGTACCACCTAATCGTGGGGAGGATCTCAGGAAAAGCTATAAACACATGGTAACTCTAAGGATACTGATTTCCAACCTGCATGGGTGGAAAGGTGAAGTCATGGCTTCCATGAAGAGGCCATGTTCACCTGTCGCCTTCTGGATAGTACAAGTGATTACCCATAGCATGGCCTCAAATTGTGCCATTTTGTGTGATATGGGCAGATCTCATTTCTGCTTATGGTATACTACCTAGGCTTGCCTTGAAACATTAGCTGATTCCTAAGTTAGCCCTCAAAAAACAATGATTACATATCTTTCTGCAGAAAGAGCTAATATGGCTAAAACTCAAAATCCCAGGTCCTCAGCTGATATTGTTTTTACTGGAGAGTTTGGAAATTTGGGGCAAATTTCTATCAGCAAGTTGAAGAATGGCTACATAGCCAACTGCTTGCAACAGCAACAGAGGAAGAAAATGGACAGGAAAAGGAAAGACCACAATTTGGATCAGAGAACAAGTTGGACACCCCAGAATGAGGTCCACTCCCTGCAATCACCTCAAGCCATTCAACACTGCTCAGGCCGTAGCCTGGCACACTCTGAACACCAGTGGACAATCATTTCTGGGAAAGGTTTGGAAAACTGGAAGCTGTGTCTGGATATAGTGGTGCACATCTGTAATCTAGCACTCACGAAGCTGAGGCAGGAGGATTGCCTGAAGTTTGAGGTCAGCCTAGGCTACTGTGTGAGTTCAAGACCAGCCTGGACTGCATAGTGAGACATTATCTCAAAAACAACAACAACAACAACAACAATAAACAAACAAAAAAGAAGGAAAGACTGAAAAAAAGAAAACGAAAGAACAAGAAAAATAAAATAAAATTGGTGTCCACTATTTTCAAGATTCAAGATAGTCTTTAGTGAAGCTCTCTTAATTTTTTTTTGTTTTTTGGGGTTTTTTTTTTTGTGTGTGTGTGTGTGTGTGTGTGTTGGTTTTAACACAGGACCTTGGGCTTACAAGGTAGGCATAGCATCACTGAGCTAAATCCCTGCCCAAAGCTCTCTTAAAATTGCACCAAACTGTACTCAAAAGACAATTATCTAGACAAATATTTGTAATGCGTGTTCACTGAAGCAATGTTCACAACAGCTGAAGATTACGCGCATGTTTATTAACAGATGAATGGGTAAACAATGTGATATAGCCATATAATGGAATATTAGTCATAAAAAGAAATTAAATACTAATAAATGCTACAACCTGGGAAAAGCTAGGGAGATGTTACACTAAAAGAAGAAGCAGGCACAAAAGACTACATGATTTCATTTGCATAAAGTACCCAGAACAGGTAAATCCACACAGACAGCAAGCAGTTTGAGGGGTTGCAGCTGGAGGAGGCTGGAGTGGGGAATAAGCACTGAATGCACACGAGGTTTTGCTTTAGGGTGATGAGGATGTATGGAGATTTGAATGCACAAGAGACCATTGACACGGCCACTTTAAAATGGTTAATTTCACACTCTGTGAATTTTACCTTGCAAAAAAAATTATGCCCAGAGGGCTTGCTCTTGAGCTGATTTTCCTAATCTAGTTATAAACTTTAGCCTTATGAAGAGTTTTATGATCAATCTTTAACTGGCTATGATTTCTCAAGATAGATAGGCTCTTGCCAAAGAGGAAATCATACTTGAGTTCTACGTCAGCATCTCAGCTTCGGGATTCATTAGCAAACATCGATTCATTTACTCTATTCCAAAGACAGGAAGAAAAAAAGGAGGCATCGAATGTCAGTTTCGGTACTTCCCTCATGGGATCAGGCAGCACGCAGGGCGCAAGGTCACAGCAAGGGCGACAGGGAGACTGCGGCCCACAAGAGGCCTTTTGTTTTCTTTTATAAAATTAATATTATTTTATTTTAATATACTTTGGTCTTACATAGGGAAAATATTTGGGAGGCAAATTTTTTAATACAGTAAAACTCATTCTCCTTCCTTCCCTGTCTCCAGCCACCTCGTTCCCTCTCTCCTTTCCTACAGACAACTAATAATAGCAATTTCTCCAATACCCTTCCAGAGGAAATCTGTAGGAATTCAACTATAGGTATATACAGCAGTCTTCTTGAACAGCTAATTTTTTACTTCTACTTAAAAATTAAACCAAGAAATGATTGCTGTTCAGCCATTAGAATTTGAGTTCTCCTGATAAGTTACAAGGTGTGTGTCTTATTCTGTAAGACATCTCTCCGCTGAAGGACAAACAGCAAATAACAAGATGCTATTAACTTTCCATCCCCGGAAAACACTTTTTAACCAGTCCCTCAGTTGCACTTAGTTCCTATAAACCAGAAATTTTCCCTCTTCTCTTGTAGCTCGTGTAACTCAGGCTCCCATTAAGTGACCCTACAGGATCTTTGCCTGACTCATATTCTTCTAGATTTCAGCCTGAAAAAGGCTCAGGGTTAATGTTTCTCTTTGTAACTGGCCTCTGGCTCGGATACAGATTCTAAACTCCTCCCATTCCCTACCCTGTACCCAGTAGACCAATATGCAGACCGGTACCCAAGGTCAGAGCCCGTCCTTCAAAGCCAGAGACCTAGAGAATGTGGCCGCCTCTGCTGTGACACTGAGGGATGAGAAGACATCTTAACAAACTTCCTAAAAAACTTGTGATTCTGGGATCAAAAAATTTCTCTGAAGTAGTCACTAGCTCCTTTATCTTTTATTAAAGGAAAATGCTATGAGATGAGAAAATAAAAGTGAGTATAATGCGGCAGTGCACTTACTACTCATCCAGCTGAGCCGGACCTGAACCACATCACAGAGGCGCCTTCACTCAAGGAGCAGCTTTAGACCCTGCCCCCAGGCCCGCAGAAGCCAAAATTTAATCTCATGAAAGCTCTCCTGGGATGATACCAATGTGCTCACAAAATCAACATCCGTGTGTTTATAGTGCTATTTATAAGAACCCAAATGACTTCAAGTCTTACCATTAAGTAGCAGATAGTCTAGTGGGAGAGAGAAATGTACCATGAACTAAGAAGGCTACATGGCCATAACTGCGGTAAAAGAAATGCAAGTCACAGCCTGACAGCCTGGCTGGGACACAGGCCCACTGCTGCCAAGGTGCTCAAGGGAATTCAAGGATTTCAGCTTTCTAATACCTGGAAGAATAAATGCTTTTGGGAGGAAAGAAGATGATGAACAAAATGTTACGGAAAATTTCACACATGTCTAACTGTGTGTGACCACAGCACAGAGAGAACGAGCCAGAGAACTGTTAACCAGAGTGCTCCTGGAATGCACTCTTGGTGATGGATCTTCAGGTGCTTTTTATCATCTTCTTTGTACTTTTCTGCACTGTTTGCATTGTTTTATGATAAACACTTACAACCAATCATTTAAAAAGAGAAGACCGGAGACGATCATGTTATGCAAAATGAATCAGGCACAAAAGTTTAAATATCACGTGGTTTCTCATATGTGATAACCCCAAAGTATAAATAATTAAAAAGAAAAGTAACATACAGATTAAAAGGAAACTGGGAGATAGATTTTTTGCAAAAGGAAAGGGCTAAGAGATAGAGGGAGAGGGGAAGGGAAAAAGAAAAGGGACAAAGAAAATTAAACCATGTAAGGTATTTGCACCAACTCCACACGAGAAATGTACTGCAAATATGAATGAATAAAAATTAGATATTTTGGGCCAGGAATTTAGCTCAGTGGTTCCGGTGTTTGCCTTGTAAGTGCAAGGGCCGGGTTCAATTCCGGGTAACCACATACAACAATACTGCGTGTGGAGACTCACGCCCACCAGCAATCAGTACCACATACCACAGTGCAGGGCGTGGTGGTTCACGCCTGTAATCCCAGAACTCGGGAGGCAGAGGCAGGAGGATTGCTGTGATGTGAGTTTCAGGCTGAGCTCAGGGCCAGCCTGGACTACAAAAGTGAGACCCTGTCTCAACAACAACAAAACGATGTTTTTTTTTTAAACCAGAAAATGGGAATTAATACTTTCAATATACTTTAGATTCATTTTCCTGTATATTTATCTTAGGATTTTATGTGCTTGTCCTATCAGAGAAACACAATAGGATTCTTGCATTCAGTGAGCTCATTATCTTGAGAGTAGAGATGGGCAGACAAACAAAATGAAGATGCAACGCTACATATGGATTTATAAGCCATGGTTGGTTGGCATTTGTCTGTCTGTCTGTCTCTCTTTCTTGTACTGGGGACTGTATCTGGGCCCTTTGCATTCAGTCATATTCTAGCCCTTTTTTATTTTGAGATAGTCTTGCTACACTACCAAGGCTGAGCTTAAACTTGTGCTTGTCCTGCCTCAGCCTCTCAGTTTCAGACTTAAATGAATGGCCCACTACACCTGGCTCATCCACGGTTTTGTCATTTGTATTTCTTGGAATTCAGTAGGTGCTCAATGAAGAATTTGTTCAATACGTAGGATTTTATATCTCTCTTTAACATGGTCTTTTCATTCGTCCTAATCATCATTTCTCATAAACATTACTTGGAACCACCAACACCAGTGTCTCCTGGTGGCTGATCTCAGATTATGGATGTTATACTCTGTACAGTCACTACTTTCATCTGTGTAGAGTGTTTATTTTTTAAATCTAGTCATGTTCTAGATTAAAAACAATTCTCAGGAGCTCTCTGTGCCAAACTTCTCAGGCCTCCCTGTCACTCTGTCCTTCCAAGTTCACATCTCGGGACACAGAACGACAGAGCCAAGTTCACTGTGCAGAGCACAAAGCCTCTGCTCTAATTGGAGTCTCCTAAACTGTCTCCAGGCCCCTTCTCTTGAGACTGCTCTTCCAAACAGCACTTCATTTGCTCCTCAAAAATGACCCTATGAAGTAGCTATTTTCCATGCGGCAGATGAAAGCACAGTGGTTCTGAGACATCAGATCCCTGCTCAAAGCTGCGTGGCTGGGCAGAGGTACGATGGCATCCAAACATAGTCAGTGTTCTTATCCGTTACACTGTGTCCACGTCTTTCTTTCCTTTCTGGTTCTGGGTATGTCTGTGTCTAGTCCCACAACAGCTCTAAGGAGCAACGGCTCAAACTTCTATGTGCTCACACATGTATCTTCGAAGCACTTTACTTATATTAATCTGCATGATGATAAAATGGCAAAGAAATGATCATTGTCTCCCACTTTGTTGGCAAAAAAATGGAGATGTGGAGAGATTGGGATCTCAAGCTCACACACCCTGTAGGTCGAACAGGACGGAATGAAAAAGGAAGCTCCATGAAATGTGGGACTGTCTGTCCTCCGTGAAAATCTAGAAATCCACACCTGAATACCAAGTGACAGTGTCACTAATAAATTATAAGTAACTGGCAGTTTACTATATTGAACTCATGTAATGCTCCAAGGTAGGTACCTCTCACTATTTAACAGACAGGAAAATGGAAGAGAGAGGCCCAGACTGATAGGAAGAGGGATAGCCAGGATCTGGCCCCGGGAAAGCACGTCACCACTCCATCTACTGGTAGGTGCCTCAGAAGACAGTTCCCACTCGACTTGCAAATGATTTTTTGAGAGAATGCAAAGACAAATGAAAGTGATCTTGTGACAAGGAAAAGCTACAGCACCAAACAGAAAAGTAACATAATTAAAAATGTCTTCCTCCCCTTTGAAAATGTGCACTCAACTCTTTATCTGGAATGATTTAAATTCAGTCCCATTACAGCACTTTCGCTGATAGCTGTGGGAGTTCCAATGGCAGTTAAGATCATGATGATGCTATATATAGAGGTCCACAGAGAGGAAGGAGGGACAGACACTTTGGGTGTATGCATGTGTGGGCGCTCATCACGTCAACCCGCTGAACCCACTCGCAACCAGACACTTAGTCAGAAACCCTTCGAAATGGAAAGGATGATGGTAGACAGCAGCCCACTCCTGCTCAGGTTCCTGAAATAGACAGAGCCGTGGAGGAAATCACAATCTGAACCCAGCCCCCTACACACGAGGTTTCACGCACATGCGTGCACACGCATACACACACACACTTCCCCCTCACACCACTCCATAGCCCATGGGAATCGACTTCCTCAGGTGCTGGTAAACACATGAAGAATGGGGTGGGATTACATATTGGAGACTTGTACTGAGAATAATGGCAGAGAATAATGTCTTTTGTGCACGATAATTTTTTTTAAAAGTGTGAGGCTGCTAATAAAACAGATAAATCAATGTGTGTTATAACTCTGGGAGGCACCATTAACTACTGCCTCCATTTGAGGTCATGGTCATCACTAACTGAACTGAAACTTCACTGGACAGGATGCAGCAACCATTTTCACTAATTCGGGGCAGTCATCTTTTCCTGAAGTAGTGTTACTAGAAAGAACTCTCTGAGGGTTTCCATTCAACAAAGTTGAATACCACAGGGAGGCAATGGTGGCCCATACTGCACAGTCTTAGAATAAGGACTCCAGGTCATCTGCAGAAAAGGCCAGGTGACTGCTGCAAGGTGTGGCATGCATGGTAAAATAAATGTGTCAGGGAGAAGGGCACGGCCACAGGAGCCCCCGTGTGGAGGCCTGCGTGACCCTGAGAAAATTACTTCACCTCTCTGGCCCTGTGTTTCCACATCTGTGAAAAAGGAACGGTGTTAATACCAAACTATGGGGCTGTGGTGGGAACCAAATATATTTCTAATGTAAACCAGTTACTAATGTAAACAGTGCCTGGTGCAACATAAGTACTATGAGCATGCTTCATGCACAAAATAGAGATAAAGATTAGAGCAAACTGGTAGGGAAGAGGGGGGTACTGAGCAGATGTCTCCTGAATTAAGGTAGGCAGATACAGGAGCCACCACGCAGGTGAAACAACACTGCATCTTCATTCAGTAAGCTCAGAGGGAAAGTATTTTGTGCCTATTTTTATTACATCCTGGATTCAGCTTCTTGTCCCCGCCTTTTTCCCTTTCACAGGGTCTTCACCTCTTCCTGTTCAGGAACTGACCACAGAATATGAAATAAAGGTATAGTTTAGAAGAGCTAACTCATTTCTGAGGAGAATATTTTAAAGGGAAAACAGGACGCTAGTCTCATATATATTTCTAGGACTCTGTGAACACTATTAAAAGAAATTGCACACCAGAAAAGGTCATTTTCTTCTATTTAAGAAGGTGCCTGCCGAGCTTAAAAAGTCAAAACCAAGCTAAAACAAACAAACAAAAAACTGGAATTGATAATATACCAGTATAGTTTTAAAGTTGAGGGTATTTCTTGGGAGAATTACAAATAACAATCAACTATTTTCTAACTGTGCTCCGATGAAAATTCAGCAACGTGCTGAGAATTCCTACTGCTCTATCTAGTATTTATGTGCCTCTCTCATTTGGGTATTTTGCATATGTGTGTCGGTGTACAAGAGCTCCCTTTTTCATAGACACCCACACACCCTATAAATGGCTTCGAATACTTGTCTAAACAGATAAGCACTTCTTAAAAATAAAATGTTCTAACAAAACCAGTTGCAGAGAAATGAGATTTCATCTACTGGAAGCAGAGAAAATATGACTCAATCCAACAATTTGCACATAAGCAATAAATGTTAAATGTATTAAAAATGGAATAGACTTCAGTTTGATTAAATTGTTTGCATAGTGTTCATTTTCTATATATGTATTATGTTGTTTACAAATAGAAAATGTAAATGAACTCAATTTTTTTCTTTAGTTTTTTGGACAAGATCTAGCTATGTAGTTCAGGTTGGCCTTGAAGTTACTATGTAGCCCAACATGGTTTCAAAATTGTGGCAATCCTCCTGTCTCTGCTTCCCAAGCACAAGGATTACAAGTGTACTACAGTGGCTGGCTAAAAGCCAAAAAATTTTAATAACTATTAGAACAATAATTTTGATGGAGCACTGATAAGAAATACATTTCCCAAATTGTGTGGCAAGAGAGATCTGGAGGCCTTTAAAATGATCTGCTTTTGTCACACAGGCCAAATGATGAGGAATAGTAGATGAAACAAAACACCAAAACACCTGAGTCAGGAGTCCACAGACCTGCCCTTGATTCCATGTCATCCTGGGATAGTGCAACCCTGAATCCTCATGGGCTTCACCGCCCACCAACTGACACAGACAGTTGGACTAAGGGACTTCACATAATTTGGGGACATTGATAGCCTTCATAGCCATGAGCCTCTGCCACAGCTGTCATCATTTTCTAGAGCTCAGAAAATCCTGTTTTTCTTAACTACACTAAAGAATCTTCCACATTTTTTGGTAATGCCCTTGGACAGCAAGCCCTCCAAATAGGGTGACTATGCAACCTGGGGCTAATTGTTTCTTTAGTGCTTAGGATCAAAATGGTTATCCTACTCAGCCTGCTGTCACTTACCTCAGGATGCTGCCACTAACTTGTATATTTCTCTTTTTCCATGCAATGGTCAAACTCCAATTTCTAGGAAAATGCTTTGGTCATGGCATTCTTATTTTTAACAATTATAAGGCTTCTACTTTAATGGGAGGATCTGGAACCACTGTTAAAAGTTGCACAGCAGGGCCGGAGATTTAGCTCAGTGGTTCTGGCGCCTGTCTTGCAAGCGCAAGGACCATTATTTGATTCCCCCGGTAACCACATACAATACTGGATGTGGAGACTCACACCCAGCAGCAACCAGTACCACATACCAGGGCCGGGCGTAGTGGCTCAGGCCTGTAATCCTAGCACTTGGGAGGCAGAGGCAGGAGGATTGCTGTGATGTGAATTTGAGGCTGAGCTCAGGGTCAGCCTGAACTACAAAGCGAGACCCTGTCTCAAAAAAAAAAAGAAAAAAAAAAGTTGCACAGCATTCTTCTGGAGTAGAAATGGGTTAGCTCATTTTTATGTATTAGGTCTCCCAGAAGTTAAAGGGAGTTTATTCCTGGTCTCCCAAGATCTGAAACTCCACAGAAACAAGGTCAACCTTGGGTCCAAGGCCTACAGCTCTAGCAAAGAGATGAAGCCAAACCACCCAAGCACACAGAATTCAGAATTTACTTACAAAACTCATCAAATGAGTTACAAAATGTTATCTCAATGTCTTTACTAGAAGCGAGTGCGCTTGGCCTCTCTTCACGGGGAGAGGGAAGAAGGCTTGGTTCTCTTCGGATCCCCACAGTTCACACGAGACTGTCATAAATGATCGCAAATCTTTGATGAGTGTACATCTTGTCCTCACTCTTTCAAATCTCTCCTTAGGTGACAGAGATCTCTGCCTCTCCGAAACACAGCCCTCTCCTGCTTTAATTTTCTTCACACCCTAGACAGCTCTGTGTGTGCATCTGGCCCTGTGCTCTCACTAGAAAGCAAGTTTCTTGAGAACACAAGAGGTTTATTTGCTCATGGATCTTTCTCCACATCTAAAAACAATGTGCACTGGAGGTAATCAGCAAATGGTTAAGTGAATAAATGTGGAAATCCCCCCAGGTGAATTAAATAGGCAAAGCATCCATTTAAGCCTAGGAGAAATCACCCACCTGCACCTTAGAGAAGTAGAGACAGCCGCTTTAACACAGAAAAGTGCCAGTCAGTCACATCCTCGCCAAACACACTTGCATCCAAGCCTCCATGGCTAGAGGTCATTTCTAATGCAGAGTCTTACAATTACTTTTCTGTCACTGTCAGAATGGAGAGTATGATGTCCGGTATGTCGTCTCTGTGACACCTTAGAGATGCTTCTCCTTGCATGGGTATTACCAGTTATCACATTTTGCAAAGGAAAATGTCCTAGACAGGACCCATCTTGGTTCAAGCTAAAAGGCTTTCTCAGAAAGGCACAGATCTCCCAGAGGGAGCTACCTGGGAACTACTAAAGCATTCGCGTCAGTGTGTCATGGAGCACTTACTGCCGGAGCAGGTGGTTTCTTTCGGGCTGGAAGACATGGGCTGAGCACAGAGCTGACAGAGGCAGTCTCTCCCATTGAACGTAACTCGGTCTCCAGGTGGAAACGGGCGCCTGGAAAAGAAAGACACCCCCTCCAGGTTATCCCAGCAGTGCCACTCCTTTTCCTTACTCTCTGTTTGCCGTTTTCTGGCGTAAATTTATTTCTTGGAGGGGTACCAGCTCAGGTGTCTGAAATGCAGCCATATCCAAGCCAGCCAGCTGGCTACGGTCCAAACAAACGTGCCTCATTATAAGAAAAAGAATGCAATGGTTCCATAGCAACCTGACAGTAAAACAGCATGATATACGTCCACTCACTACTGGAGGGATGTCCCAACAAGTCACCTATTAGGGTGTGCAGAACAGTACATTTCCAAATGTAAAATGTTCATAAAGAAACATTTTAAATGCCATGAATTCCAACTGAAGCTCAGGCCACACCCCACTGGTCACTGGCCCTGCACGAACCCTTCCAGCTCCCGGCACCATGCCTGAAGTCCATGATAACCGTGCAAGCTAGACTTTGTCCTTTCTGGACATCTGAACTCTGCATAGTATAGAGACCACAGTGGAGAGGAATGGCATAGCCTATAAAATATCTGTTTAAGAATAAACAGCTTCTTTTCAGAAAGGTAATTTCCTATTATGCTGGACATTTATCAGTAGCAGCACATTTTACAAAAATATTACATCCTGCACGTATGTTAACAGTTTCTCCTCTCAGGTCACCAGGCAGATAGCCTTCAGGAACCAAAGTCATTCATCAACAGGGACACAGCCGTTTCCATGCCTGTGGACCTGCAACTGGCCGGTTTGCCAGTAATCTTCATCAACGTGTTTTCAGATGTCTGATGCAGCAGTTAGGAATGTGAAACTCACAAGCCAGACATGACAAACCTATGTCAGAAGCCATCCTTCAGAAGCAAGTCCAAGCTTCCTGCCATGAGTTTTCACTGCTCTTTTCAGTAAAGTAACCCCTCAGTGAGCTAACAGCTGGTCACTAATTGCAGTAAGCACAGGTAAATTTAGACATACTTGTTTTGGATGTGCTTGTTGGCACGATGCAGACAGTTTTACTTTCTTGTATAGTGGTGCCTCCATTCACCAACTCCATGCTTTCCATGATTCTGGTCATAAATTTTGAACCGATAAACCAAGGTACTGCTGTACTTCCAAATGTTAAAAGCTCTAAGGCACAGTGGTGTTCTGGGGAGGCCTGGAAAGGGTCAATGACCTGCCTGGGTTGAGCGGTATGGACATTAATCCATAAGCAGGGGCAGGTGGTGTTTTCCAACTCAGAACATGGCCTGTCTCTAATAATCAACATCAGTCACTCTCCGGTGATGGCAGTGGACAGTCACTTCATGCCCCTGATCAGCCAGAGGCCTGGGTGAAGCACTCGTATAGAGTTCTATACGAAGTGCTCGTACAGAAGCACTCATTCTGCACGGACTGGCACTTGCACACGACAGTGAGCACCATTTACACACAGTACCCCAGTGCCTCGCTCACCTCATGAGCTCAGCACCTGCCTCTGCACGCTCATTTACTCAGAGGCGAAATCTACACAAAGCTCCTTGGGCATGAGACTGAGTCCGGGACTCACACAACATCGGGCGGCCGGGCCTTCTGAACTTGAAGTTTTGTTTACTTTATAATGACGCCTGTCAGATTTTCCCTCCTGTCCTACATCCTATGCCCACACAGTTTTGCTTTCTGTATGCATGAATTTTGTAATACAAGAACTGAATTCAGACTTGGAAAACCTGAGTTTCAATCTCAGCCTTCCAAGCTTAGCCTGCATAAGTATTTTTTTTTACCCTGAGATAAGGTTTTCTTTTCTGTGGTTCACACTGGCCCTGAACTCAGCCTTGAACTCACAGCAATCCTCCTGCCTCTGCCTCCCAAGTGCTGGGATTACAGGCGTGAGACACCATGCCCAGCACTGTGGTATGTGGTTCTGATTGCTAGTGGGCATGAATCTCCACTTCTGGCATTGCTGTATGTGGTTACTGGGGATTGAACCCCGGCCCTTATGCTTGCAAGGCAGGTGCCAGAACCACTAAGCTACAGCCCTGGCCTCTGTGTAAATCTTATACTCTGACTCTCATGAATAGGGTCATTCATTCCAGACCAACTTCACAGTGGTGCTGAGAGAGGCAAAGTTCTACGTAAATGCAATTAATAAACCATAAAGAAGGCCCCGCTTCAGATAGAGTTACCATCATTTGGAAGCAGCAGCTGCCACTGTGCAATACAGACTGAGGAAATCTTTATCAAAAACCCAAAATGTGGGCCAGGGATTTAGCTCAGTGGTTCTGGTGCCTGTCTTGCAAGCACAAGGACCCAGGTTCCATCACTGATCACCGGGTTAACCACATACAATACTAGGTGTGGAGACTCACACCCACCAGCAATCAGTACCGCATACCACAGTGCTGGGCGTGGTGGCTCACGCCTGTAATCCCAGCACTTGGGAGGCACAGGCAGGAGGATTGCTGTGATGTGAGTTTCAGGCTGAGCTCAGGGCCAGCCTGAACTACAAAGCAAGACCCTATCTCAAAAAACCTAAAAAAAAAACCCAAAATGTTCTCAATGTTTGGAATGCCACTCTACTGCTATTGTGGACAATTCCACACCTGACCTCATGGGACAGGTCACAGGCAAAAAGCAGGTGCACTAAAAATACTACGTGATATTACCCTCAGCCTAAGAGTATGTCTCATACAGACATACTCTGTATGAGAAAATTAATTTCGTGTTTAGATGTGGGTCCTCTCCCTAAGATGCCTCATTACGTATATGCAATTATCTCCAAACCTGGAAAAATATGAAACGTAGACACTTCTGCCCTCAAGCATTTCAAATAAGTGATACTCAGCCTGTATCGATCCCAAGAACCTCCACCAGTCCTACCATCCAGGGACAGGCTCGAGTTAGTGACACTGGTCCTTTGCTACACTGACTTTACTGTGATAGTCTCTCGGGGTCTGAAGCAGATGGTTCTCACAGTCTGCCTGGACGGGCCTTCCTCTGACTGGGCTGAGTAACATCAGGGCTGGGGACTCTCCAGACCCGGGAGGTTCCAGTGAGCAGCCAGGCTCAGAGGGTCACTCTTACTTAGTCCATAACACCCCTTCCTCCTTTTGGTTTTTTAATAGCAGAGGTCCCTGGCTTTGGAAAGCTCATTCACGAAGATTTCAGTTCAGCCCAGCAAGTGGGACAGATCTGGTCTCTTGTGTGTCACGCCCTGTAAAGGGAGAAGCGAGGGTGGAACTTTATTTTGACTAAATAAGAAAAATATTCTGCTTGTGAATCTCACATTTTAAAATCATGATTTTAAAAACAGCAATTCAGGAATGAGCTAATCCTTATTGAAAACAACAGAGTAATCCTCTGCCATAAAAAAAGATAAACTTGAGTCATTAGTAGGAAAGTGGGTGCAGTTTGAGGCCATGATGTTAAGTAAATAAATCAGACACACAAGCTTAAATACTGCACAGTCTCTCTTACATGAGAAACCCAAAGTATATAAAACAGAGGAAAATAAAAGGTAGATAATAGGAAGTACGAAGACAGACCTTTCACAAAGGAGTAGGGGAACCAGAAGTGAAAGCAGAGGGGAGGGCGAGAGGAGAGGAGGTTAATAAAAAAAAGTATCAGGATGCAGAGCACCAAGTCCACACAGGGAATGCAGGCATGATGTACTACAAACATGTACTGATAAAAAAGTATTTTATTGAGACTATTTCATCTGACTTATGACTCACCAGTGTTATTTATTACTCATTGTAAAAAATTAAATCTATCCTTCCAACCTTTGCATCTATTTGGCTTAGAAACACGAAACTCAGCAAAGCAAACATCTCCTTCGGAGGCTGTTTGGCTCTCACAGCCGCACAGGAAGGAGCAGCCGGCGCACAGGGCAGAGACCGGCTGGAACTGCCTGGTTAGGCAGCTGCCCCTTGCTGGCCACTCTCCTGGTGAGAGCACTGGGCCCCTCTCGGTGCCACTGCGTGTGGCACTCGAACACAACAGCACAGTTTCTCACCCATACTTCAGGAGTTTTCTTCTTCTCTTGCGCTGCTCATTTGAATCAAGCTCATTTAGGCAGCTAAGATCGAACCCTGGCAGATGACAGACACCTAAACAGCAGAGTTCAGCAAGTTTTCCCCTAAAAGACCAAATCGCAAATGTCTTCTCAGCCTTTGTGAACGATACGGTCCCGTCACCTGCTCTCAACGCTGCCACAGCAGCCCCCACAGCTGCCCTCACAGTATTCAAACAACTGAGTGTGGCTGTGTGCCAGGAAAACTTTATTACAAAGGCAGGTATTGGGCCTGCTTTGACCTGTGGCCCATAATTTGCCAACCCCTATGATACAGAAAAAAATGATTTTAAATGCAGATGCCACAGACATAAGAACTTATGCTTATCCAAATAAACTTTGTCCTTCAAGCAGCTGTCCGATCCTCCACCAATAACTTCAGTTCCCAAAATGTTCTGAGGCCAGGAGACTTGCTTTTAAGTCCCTTTAAGTCAGCCATGTCACTCTGTAGAGAACATCATGTATAAAGTTTCCTAACTAGACTACATTCTGACTAAGACTAAAATTTAGCAGGAAGAGGCAAAACAGAAAAGAGCCCTTTTAAAAGTAAGCACTACTCAAGACCAAGCTTTCCCTGCTGAAGCTTGTGTCTCTCTGCTGGAGGAAGTACAGCTGGGGGAAGACGGTCACTTACTTGCAGATCGTACAAGCAAAGCAGTTGGGATGGTAGGTCTTGCCCAGGGCGGTTACCACCTCACCCTCCACGAACTCCCCACAGCCATGGCAGCGTGTTCCGTACATCCGCTGGTAGTCCAGGGTGCAGAGATACTCCCCGTTCTTTATGAAGAAGCCCCCTTGGGCCAGGTCACAGCCGCACACTGTGGAAAGATAAGTTCACATCTGGTCATTATCTAGCAAGCTTCTAGGGAGCAGCTGCCTTCTGCTGGACTCTGGCTGCTCAGTATGATCTCAATGGTTTGGGGCTAGGCGTTGGGACTGGCACAAAGAGCTATTTATTGTTGGTCTCTGCTTTTTCTCTCCTCCCTCCCCTTGGGAGCTATGCAATATCTCATAGAAGTAAAATCCACTGGCTGGGTCTCAATGGCTTTTGTGATGTGTCTAAGATTCAGAGGTAACCAGTCTGATGGAAAGATATGCTGTGTTCAGGCTGGCTCAGACAGGAGCAAAGGTGTCCCCGGTAGGTCCATTAGGAAAGGTGCCCAGTGCTTCCCCACACAGCTGCTTGGTTTGGGCCAAGATTGTTACTGAGCTGAGTAATACATTCCCACTATACTCCAAAAGCCACGGCTGAAATTTCTAAAAGTTATTTCTTTACACTCTGCAAAATCTTTTCCCTAGCTATGAAAAAGGTTAGACACTCATTTTTCTCCTTGGCTAGTAAATAAGATGTGCTAATTATTTATATATTATACATAACAGAAAAATGGATAGACAGAAGAAGAAAGAAAAGAGGTTACAATTGGGATAAAACTGTCACCCACAACCTCAGTACGTGCACAAGAGGATGCTGTGCAGCATCGGTCTTGTGTATCTCTCTCCACATCATGTAGGCAAAGGCAGTGGAGATGGCTCAAGCAAGCAGGACTGAGCCTCTTCTGCATGTCCAGACAAGACCCAGAAAAGTTGACGACTTGTCCACAAATAAAACCTCCCCTGATAGTTAAGATTTGCTACAGCCAAAGAACTAGGAAAACAACTGGGAACCTCCAACCTTGACTTCTCTATTCCCAAAGTTAACTGACTTTTCTAAAATGAAGAGCATTGGGCCAAGAATCCAGTATTATTTTTGTTTATTCCTGCAACGGTGTAGGAAAAACATTGAGCTGGGGTAGGGAGATGGAGATTACAAGCGCAGAACTGTTCCCTCAAGGATCTAACACACTTCCAGGTTCCTCTAGTCAGTTCCCACAAGTTGTTAATGCATCTAATGAGTTAGTGCCAAACACAGCAAGATTCTGCCCAATTTTGCTTCCCTTGCCTCAGTTAGTACTCTACTGAATGCAGGCTACTCAAGATATTCAGGGTGACAAGGCAGCCACAAATGAACTTTCCATTTGGACTCACTGGTCTTTGTTTAGATCAACACTCCACAGATATGATGCTCTTCTTTGCACTTTATAATTAAGTAACTCAAGATTATGGCTGGCGTCCATCAGGCCTGACACTGACCACCCTATAAATACTCCTGTGATCCTATTCTCTGGAAAACAGCTTGTTTGCCACCTGCTGCCTCCTGTCACCTGCCAGCATCTCCTCCTGCCCCCACGGTTCTCACACCTGCCTCTTCCTTACCAAGTGGGTCATGTGCATCTTAAGGAGGGACTAGCCTTACTCTGACCTTGACTCATTCAGCAACGGGAAACGACCCTGGGCGGTGGGGAGTCACAGAGTGCATTAGTTTTCTTCAATATTTTTCTAGGTCCATATTTTTTCCCCAGGAGATAAGGTACTTTATGGGCAAGAGTAGTCAGTCATCTTTACTCTTTTGAGTTCTTCAGGAATTTGCAATCATAATTATCTAACATAATGCAATGCACAAGTTTTAAAAAATTGAACCCTATCTCAGGATTGGTGGACTCCTACCGATTATGTTCCTCTGTGACATCAACCACTCTGAGGACTCAGTTACTCTCAAAAATTTAGGTATTTCTCAAAGCCCTGAGAAGTGACAAAAGAGTGCAATAAGGTCACTCGTCCCTCCTTTTCCTCTCGCCTCCAACCACCTGGTTTTGGTATAAAAACCCACAGATCCTTTACAAAAACACTTGGTGGCAACAGGGTCATCTGCATGCTAACAGAGATGAGCAATAAGTGTCTGAAGCACACACAAAGCATTTCAGAAATTTCTGTCTACTATTTCCTCAGTGCAGCATTCTCCATTTCACATGGATCTGTGCAACTGACATGTCCTCTCTGCTTTTAGTTTTTATGAACCTTAAGTAGTCTGAAAAAGGACTCTGCAACACTGCTGCGATGTCAAACTGTGCCCCACAGAAATCTGATTTGCCTCTCTCCCCCTACGTTCAAAGCAGTGGTGGCCCAAGCTGGTTTACCAAACTGTACCATTATGTCTGGTGGTTTAGACAACAGGGAAACCAGCATTTAAAGAGGCAGGAGCTCTGAGCAAGCAGTGAGAAAGAAAGTCCATGCAGCTGACACCTAGGGACATTGCATATTATTACATTTCCTAGGCCTGGAATGGCTGTGACATAACTCCAGGCTCTTTCTTCTTTTGTATTCTTGCAAAAGGGCTCAGTCTCTGAGCACTAAATGCAGGTAACGTCTACAGATAAAATCTCTTTTTCTCAGAGCCGCTCTCACAGCTTCAACTAGGACTTTGCAGTGGATTCTCAAACCAGTCTCTCTGTCTGTGATTTTACAGACAGCACACTTATCTCAAATTGAGCATCTTCCAAAGAGCCGGCAACCACTCAGCTTCTCTGCTACCCTCTCGAAGCCTCTGTTGTTTTCCTGTCCCCTCTCTCCAGAAATTAGGAGCAGCAGCCACTTCCCCACTCTGACAGCAACAGTCAACTGGTCACTAAATCCAGTCTGGTTTCCCAACAAACTGATTTTCAGAGCCGATCCTGCCTCCTCTGTTTTACGGCTGTCATCCGAGAGCCTGTCCTTCAGCATCACACTCCTACGCTCGAACAATTCTGCCACCATCATGTTTGTGCTGGCGAAACAAAAACAAAATGGAAAAGAACCCCTCAGAAGTCTGGAAACAACCTTGACTTCCATCTATGCAGTAGTAGCTGAATAAAAGGACTAGATCAGATCAACTGATAAGACCAGCAAGTGGCCTCTGCTGCACCCTGAAGTGAAAAGAACAAATGTCACAGAGTTGAGTTGTGATAATCGTATTTTTAGAAAACTACACTTTTATAAACAAAGGAAAGTGAGTTCACACAGAATTATTAAGTTCTTTCAGTGGGATGAATTATTAATTTTTCATGAACCTATGTGTCAGCTCTTTCTTAATTTTCTTTTCTGTCATAACATATGTAAAATTTACCAACCTCATCATTTTTAAGTACACTGTTCAGTGAGTTAATCTGGCTCCTAGCAACTCTCCATTCTATCTTCTGAGAAGGAATTTGACTGGTCCAGGTACCTCCTCTCAAGGGAAGCTCACCTTACTTAATAGTAAGCTGTTAAGAAAAATCTCCAAAACTTAGCAGCAAAAGGAGGAAGCATGTGTTTTGGATGTGGTTCTGGAGCATTCTTCAGCAGCTTAGCAGGGTCATTTGGTTAGCCAGGGATGACTGTACAACTGTATGACCCATTCCTTCAGTTCTCCTTCTAGGCAGCCTCAGTACTCTGCTGGTTCTGACACTAGTCAATTAAATAAGTCTTTGACACGTCTTCATTCAGCATTTGTAGGAGAGTCATAGATTTAACTTTTTAAAAAGTATACTGACAGTCACTTTTTAAATAAAAAATATATAAGGATGAACATTAAGATTTTACTCATTTTATGTTAACAGTTTAGCAAATGACACAACAAAAATTTCACATCTATATAATCACAAATCTCAATGAGGAAGGTCAAATTTTCATATGGGATATCCAGATAGTTTACTTTTGGGGCTCCATTTGTCTTTGCTCTAGTGAAAGTTAACATAAACTCTGGAGAAAGTATGGATTCCCTTCATTTAAACACAGGACTTTCAAGAGAAGGAAAGTGTCTTTTTCTGCTGCAGATCAGTTTTTGGAACACTGCCTGCTCAAGGCCCAGTCCTGCTCTGCTTTGCTACCCATTAAGACTGGCTACAAACAGCCCTGTGTGTCTTTGATCTTAAGCTCTTGAATGCCTTCTCTGCATATACTGAACGTAATGAACTACTATGTTAGTGAGAATATGCACATCCAAGAAATTTTATATAAAAGTTGTGAAATTAGTAACAGGTACATTTAAAAGACCTTAAATCTTATATATATATATATGACCAGCAAGTGGCCTCTGCTGCACCCCGAAGTGAAAAGAACAAACGTCATATATATATGATGTTTATATATATGTGTGTGTGTGTGTGTGTGTGTGTGTGTGTGTGTGTGTGTATACACACACACACACACACACATATATATAACAAGAGCTGCCTGGGTTGTAAAAATATCATGGAACAGGAGGGAAATAGAACAGTATTTTAGTGGCATGAACAGGGCTGCAGGAGCAACCATATCTCCAACTTTCTAAAAACAGCAGTTACATTATATGTTCCGATAAATTCATCTCAGTGAAATTCCATCCGCCTGGGACCCAGTTCTATTGTGCAACACTGAGTAGAATGACTCACACTTAGAACCCCACCCAAAGGGAGCCTCGGGGGAAGGCAGAAGACCTTTCTCAGCCACAGTACGGGACTGCAACCTCTCAGCTGTGCTACTGGTCTCACTGGGTTTTGGTCAAGTCCTGGCAGTAAGAGACAGTAGGATGGAATACAGTATGACCAATACTTCAGTTTTGTTCTGGGCAACATAAGAATTTTGCTGGGAAACCAGCAGCCTTTGGTAGGTCCCTTTTTCTCTTTTCTAGGGCCAGTGTTGGCTGGCCACCATTCTGTCAGTGATGAGTCCCTCAGAGGGTATGAGGAGCTGTTCTGCGCTTGACCAAGACCTAGGTTACCCCCTTTTATTTCTGGGGATAAGGATTATGTGATCCAAACGTTGTACTTTGCCCTCCATGATATCAAAACTTTATTCTATGCTGCCTGGAAGAGCACATCCTTGCCCCTTCTCAGGATGCCATGTGCAAGAGACTCAAGTTGAGAGACCAGAACTTCTAATACTCCATCTCTGTATTAGCACTGTGAATGCCAACTATTTATCTTCTTCTATCCTCTATTCCAATCAAAATTTTTATTGTGAAATAGGTACATTTTATACACACATCATGATCACACTCAACATTGACAATTTGTACCAGTATATGACATGACTTGACTCTCATTTTTTCCCAATCT
The DNA here is from genome assembly GCA_004026965.1 of Petromus typicus. NCBI lineage: Eukaryota > Metazoa > Chordata > Mammalia > Rodentia > Petromuridae > Petromus > Petromus typicus. The sequence continues at coordinate 69,157 of PVIR01002052.1, forward strand.
TCTACCCAATAAAATTTAAAAAATTATTTCATCCAAAATGTACTCCAATAATTATATTCTTTCTTCATAAAGATTATAAAGATAGATTTTGAGAGTGTTTTCTCAGCTATCACAATTCTATTCCAGGGAGAGGTCTGAGTCAGTCCATTTTTCTGAAATGTAGAAAAGTGTGTTTGAAGCGACCACACAGTATAGCTTGGAAGGCAATCCACTGCAGCCCAAAATAGCTGGAACAGACTCATCAACAATAATGTGTGGGGGCAGTTTCTCTCCAGAAATAACTTTTGCAAGTGCATTATCCTGGAAGCAAATACCAAGACTCAAAAACATATTTTAATAGCTTTTCACATTAAATTCTAAACACACATCAAAATCAATGAGCATTTCTGGGTAAGAAGATAGATAGAAGCTCAAGTGGTAAGTTGGTAAGAAGTTAAGTGGTAAAATGAGATGTCAAAGCCAGAGATCTGGGAGGCTTCAGTTAACTCAGACTTTGAATTCATATTACTAAGAGCCTAGATCGGAAGGGAACCATTTCAAAACCTCTATTTATTAATAAAAGCTTTGAAAATATGGTAAGTTTGCTTTTAGCACTTGTGATGAAACTTTATATGCACATAATATTAATTATAGACAGCTCAAGAAACAAAGATGTCACCCAGAGTAATACCTCATTTTCACCAAACTTTATTTTCAAGCACTAGGGCTGAAAATATATACAAAAAAGAAATGATGACTGGCTATACTTAATAAGACCTAACTCACCCCCAGGATCAGATCTCAAAGTAAGCCACAATCTACTTTGGATTTAGGATCCACAGGCAAATTTAACTGAGGTCTCTATTCTCTCCCCTCCTCCCCATCCCCCTGTCAGTCTCCAGAAAGAGTTGGTGTATCTGTACCTTATATGAACTACCAAACACCAATGAAAAAGCTCCAGATATGGTTATCTGTATCTATAAACCGACCCTACAGAAACCAGGTAAAGACTGGTATCTCACCACAGGACATAGGGTGCATGGGGGTCTAGGAGACCTCCTAAAAGTTTCTTCAAATTAATATAAGAACAACATGTTTAGCTAGTAGCTTTCCTGTTCTCCTCCACCAGTTGTCCATTTGACCCTTCCCAGACACCAGCACTTTCCTCCAGTCAAACTGATCCTTCCGTTCTGCATCCTAAGTTACTCCCACTCTCTGCCCATGCCATTCCTCCCTCTCCAGCTGACTGAACCCCTCGAGTTGGCTTCCTGATGAAGCTGGAAGCCTCTTCAAAACCCTACCTTTGTCCACACCCTTGGGCTCCCAGAACAACTGCTGCTCTCTGGCTCTCAATCTGACCTCTTCCAGTATTCCTAATATTGCCGATGTAATTATCTTCTTCTTTCCATCTCAAACTTACTGAAGGCAAAGACTACTTTGCATGCTACTTTGTATCTTCCACGATGCTTAGAGAAATGGAAGATTGTCAACTTTCAACTATTTCACACTGCTTTAAGTGAGGCTGGTGTCTGGAGCTTGGGCTCTCTTGGCATAGCATAAAGTAAAGGGCATTTGGGTCTGACCAGCCTGCAGTCCTGTCCTTTCTCCAAAGGTACCTAACTGACACCAAGACGGTGCTGCAAGACGGTGACTCCATGTATCCAATGTCTAGTCTTGTCGGACTCTTGAACTTCTAGCAACTGAGGCTGACCACAACTCAAGAGATCGTTTCTTTCGAGTGTGCCCTGTACAGGGTCAGGCCATGTTGTATGGACCTTAGCAACTGCAAGAAAGCCTCCAGAGAAGACAGTAAGACTGCTATGAGGTAAGTGTACCAGAACTCAAGATAGGGGCTGGGATTTAGTTCAGTAATTCCATAACTTGCTTTTGAAATGGCAAGGTCATGAGTTGGATCCCTGGCACAAAAAACAAATAAACAAACAAAAAACAAAACAGAACTCAAGGTCAATGAGAAGAAACGAGACAGGACCATAGGTAGCAACAGAAATAATTAAAATAATAGAAAAGAATACAAAAGTAGTTAGAACTGGGATTAACATCTCCCTCACCCAAAGAAGTCAGAGTAATAATGGTCTCTAAATTTATGGAGGTTATTCAAAGGAAATCGGTCATCAGCTCACTTCCATCTAAGGAAGAAAAAAAATGGAGCCAAATTTATTTAATGTGTCCCAAAAGATGTAGGTTAGATAAGGTTACAGTAATGGCCACAGAGGCGACTACAAATGACAGGAAGCACCTGAAGGAGGCAGCTCTGCATCTTTGGTTAGCAAACACTCAGGGTAGAGTGCAGGCCTTTGTACCAGGACACCAGCACTAGCATCTTGTGGACATGGACAATGTGATGTCATTTCCTTGACTTGTACATGGAGGTCAAATCATGGATTACAGTGGAAAGAAAAGATCACCAAGTTCATAGTTTTAACCACTTTCCAAAGTTCCCTATCAGGAGTTAGACATGTAATTAGTTCTTATAAAACTAGGTACTACAGGGCTGGGGATTTAACTCAGTGGTTGCAGTGCCTATCTTACAAGTGCAAGGCCCAGGTTCAAGTCCTCGGTAATCACATACAATACTGGGCATGGAGACTCATGCCCAGCTGCAATCAGTACCACATACCACAGTGCCATCGGCGCTCCAGGGAGGAGATGGCCTCATACTATCTACACTATCACCCAGGACCAGCGGTGGCGAACGTATGGCACACATGCCACGACAGCCTGTTTATTATCATTGAAAATACTAAAAGAGGTTGAGGATTTAGCTCAATGGTTCCGGTGTCTGTCTTACAAGCACAAGGGCCCGGGTTCGATCCCTGGTAACCACATACAATACTGGGCATGGAGACTCATGCCCAGCAGCAATTGGTACCACATACCACAGTGCCAGGTGTGGTGGCTCATGCCTGTCATCCCAGCACTTAGGAGGCAGAGACAGAAGGATTGCTGTGATGTGAGTTGGAGGCTGAGCTCAGGGCCAGCCTGAACTCCAAAGCGAGACCCTGTCTCAAAACAAAACAAAACAAAACAAAACTAGGTACTACAATTACACTTAAAATAGTAAAATTATACTGAAGCACAGAAAACCTATTTGCTCCATAAAGATCCCTGTGCACATATCTGTGCGGAATGATACTCATCTAGTAAACACCATCTAAAACCTATGGAAAGTGCTACCAGAGGTGGAATGTGTTTTCAAGCCATTTCATGGACAAGACCTCCAAGCTCTAGGCGGCCTCACACTCACTGTGCCTGGACTGCTCACCTGCACCCATTCTATTGCCTACCTTGGTTCCACTCATAAGCACCTTGCTTCCCAACAGATCACAGGTTCTTTGTGTGGTTTCCCTGCGTACCTCTTGGGGCCCAGCTCAGCAAATGGATAATCGGCAGATGCTTCACAAACATTTCATGTGGCAGAGATATAAAGGACGTCAAAGTCAACATTCTTACGTTGATTTATGCAAAAATGAAGTGACTTTGAGTAAGAAAGAATGGAAATCTGCTATTTGAATTAATGAAGTCCACTTAGTTGACTTACTACAAGGAGGAGTTAGGTGGCTATTTTTTCATCCTTTACAATCAGCTCAAATATCTCTTCTCTAAATAGTGGAGTTGGACAGGAGACCCTTTCTGACCACTGATCCCCCTAACACAAATGGCTCCTTGATGTATGCTCATAGCCTTCCTACACTTCCATTTTTTTCCCCTTTATTTCACCCATCATAGCGGTGAGTCATATTTCTCATTGTTTGAATGTCTGATTAATACCTTTATGAAGACAAAGCTATCTAATTTATAACTTAATCATGCCCAACTTATTTTTGAGTGCTTTAGCACTCCGAACGTTTGTTGAATAAACAAATACTATGCTCATTAATTTACATAGCACCTCTAGATTATTCAGGATTTTCCTCTCTGATAATCACCAGATTTCATGTGTCGGTCTTGATTTCACTCGTCAGTCGTCAGTCTATGGGTGCAAAGATAAATTGTAGGGATTCAGATTGATATGACTGCAGCCCTTGACTACTCAATTTTTCCTGCACAGTTTCCCAGCAAACTGCAAAGAGGTAAAACCTTAAATGTGTGTGTAGCTTAACAACCAGACCCTAGTGGGGGAGTGCGGTTGACCCTTCAGATACTAGCTGAGGTAGACCAGGTAAATTTCAGCTTAGATGAAATCACTTTTGTCCTAAACCATATAAACGCCAATATTTCTGTTCCAAATGAAAAGGGTCCAACTAGTCTCGCTGTTGCCCAGAATCAAGCTTCTGTCCTAAGTGCCCTTACAAATTTGCATCCTGTGCAGTCCTAGATCTGTCTCTCTTTAGTATCACAGCACTTTGAGGCCAGTCCTCACTCAGAAGGACAGGGTTGCTCCCCAGCAACTGTAAAGTGCTATGACCTTGCTTTCTTTGGCATTTTCACAAGGAGCTAGGCAAAGTGGCACATGCCTGTGATCCCTGCTTCTTGGGAGGCTGAGGCAAGTCCAAGGTTAGTTCAGGGAGTTTAATGAGAACCTGTCTCAAAATAAGTTTTGAAAAGCAGAGGAAGGAGCTGGGGTATAGTAGGCCAGCGGCAGAGTACTTGCTTAGTTAGCATGCATGGTGCCCTGGGCTCAATCCTCAACCCCTCCCAGAAGTCACAGGGTGCTATGTGGTTTGCCCATCTCCACATAACTATCCAGATACATTTAGAACATGCATTTCTATGTCTCCTTAGCTGAATGTCTCAAATGTATCCTTTCTAAATTCTATATTTAATGAGACTGTTTCAAAGAAAAAGTCTAATGCTATGGAATTCCCAAGGCCTAAGAGCCATTTGGTTCTCATCAAGCAGCTGAAACACTTTTGTTCTTTTCATGTGCTTCTATTCTTTTTTTTTTTTCTTCATCATCAAATTAAGTTAGAAACTCCACATCCAATAAAGCAGTGATTCTCAACCTGGGTGCAAATTCCTACCTAGGGAGATGTTAGAAATGCTAGACCATGTACAGGACACAGATCACTGGGGACTTTGGGTAGAATCAGGAAGACGGAATTGTTAACCACTATCTGGGTCATAGATAAAGGTGCTTCCTGGACCATACTTTGTAAATTCTGCTTTAAGGAGTTTTACATCTACATTTCCCCAGGAAGCTTTCAAATCATAGAGCTGGGATCACATGACACATCATCTCTAAGGAGGGGAGGGTCTCCCATTTCTCACTGAATGTTCTGCCACTTGTAATGTGAAAACTCAGTTTTTTACACTGACAGGCACAGTGAGAAGGCTGCCGCCTATTCTCAGCCTCATGATACACAAGCTTTTCTAGTTTTCATGGTAAAGCAGTCAGACTTTGGGGGAAAGGCTGAGGAGGGGGGCATTTATCTTATAGAAGGACACTTGAAAATAGCCCCGTGTGTCACTTCTGCTGCTAAAAGGCTACTACAAGTCCTTCAACCTGGGTTTCATGCGGACAAACGTCCTGGTTGACCTCATAAAGGAATCCTACTAGGAAACCCTACTTCCACTCTTTGCCTCTCATTTTACACTATGTCTCCAGACATGATCAAAGCACCTTCTTGGATTAGAAAGAACCAATGTAAGGTCAGCTCTTACATGATATTTTACTTTTTGTAGTACTAAGATTAGAATCACATAGCTACATTCATACCCTTTTAAATTTGTACCTTGAGACATTCTCACCAAGTTGATCAAGCCAGTCTCAAACTTGTGACCCTGCTGCCTCCACTTCCTGAATATCTGAGTCTACCATGCTCACCTTATGTGACACTCTTCAAATTTATAATCAAGAGCTTATTAACTCAGT
>PVIR01002052.1:75068-109497 GCA_004026965.1 Petromus typicus
TCTACTTTTCAGGGGATACCACAGTTCTGAGAGGTCAGACTCTAGGGCCACCACGCGGACTGCCTCATCCCTTCAGACACAAATGCCAGTGTGTATTAGGACCCATGGTTCTCAGGCGGGCTCAGCCTCACCCACATACCCCCTGCACCACTGTTTGCCAGTTTCACTCTACCAAGTCTATTTCCTTCATTTTAAAAAGCTCGTCCCATTTTTATTAAATACAACTATTTTAAAAGGCAAACATACTAGTGGGGCAAGAACAAGTTGTAAAGCACTTGTCTCTCATGTGAGGCCCTCGGTCTGATCTCCATTAAATTGTTTTTTAAATTTAAAACATTTTTAAAAATTTGAAAAGCAAATGTATTTCACTACCATAAATTAAATGCTAGTCTTACTCCTCCATATAAAACAAACCTATAGCAATAAATACTGCCCAATATCATGATGTCTGAGCTTTGATACCATTGCTGTGGACCTGAAAGTTGTTCCTTCTTTGTTATACAGTCCTTTAGCTTCACGAAAATTTGGATTAAAAAAGTGATTGAAGACAATTTTCTTGTATGAGAAATGTTGCTTTTGGAGGCCAGGTATGGTGGTGTGCACCTGCAATCCCAGAACCCCAGGAAGCTGAAGAAAAAGGGTTTCTGCATGTTTGGGGCCAGCCTGGGAAAACAGGGAGCTTAAACCAGCCTGAACAACATAATAACATCTTATCTCCAAAAAAAAAAAAAGCACAACACAACACCTTTTATATTATTCTGTAGTCTTACTGGTTTTCTAGGTGAGCCACGAATAATGCACAACCAGTCTGACCCCGTGAGCCCCGCTGAGAAAGCAAAGGGTCTGAGTCAGGGAAGATTAATGGCACCAGGAACTGCCGGAGAGTAGCCTTTGGCACCAACTCTGACCCACCATCTCTGCCAGGCAGACAGGTGGCTCCATACTAGGGACAGATGTCTTTTCTTGCACTCTTCATAAGGCAGTACACTGCAGTGACTATTTGAGGACATGTGTCATAAGGAGCACTTGATAGATCTTTTTGACTAGTTACACTCTTTGAAACACAGACTAATATTCGAGTTCCACAGAAATCGCCATTTATTCATTCCCCGATAGTGCACGTGCCAAGTCAGACACTGTTTTAGGCACTGGACAACTAGGAGTGAATAAAGCAAATGAAAATCTCTGCCTTCAAGAGGGTGAAGATAAATGAATAAGTTATGCTAAATAATTATAGGAGTTAGGGGAAAAAGATGAGGAAGAGCTGCAATATGGGAACAGCTGGGGGTTTTTTTTGTTGTTGTTTTGTTTTGTTTTTAGGTTTTTTGAGACAGGGTCTCGCTTTGTAGTTCAGGCTGGCCCTGAGCTCAGCCTCAAACTCACATCACAGCAATCCTCCTGCCTCTGCCTCCCGAGTGCTGGGATTACAGGCGTGAGCCACCATGCCTGGCACTGTGGTATGTGGTACTGGTTGCTGCTGGGCATGAGTCTCCACACCCAGTATGGTATGTGGTTACCGGGGAATTGAACCCGGGCCCTTGCACTTGCAAGACAGGCACCGGAACCACTGAGCTAACTCCCCGATCCAAGGAAACAGCTAGTTTTTCACAGAGCATAGTTCAGAAAAGGCACACTGGAGACAGAAAACTTCACTAGCCAGTTATCTTGGTCTCTAGGCAGCCTTCCACCTGGTCCTCCCACCTCTGTCTTTTCTAAATACTCTACAATGTGGTGTCCAGCCTTGTGGCCTACCTGGGCTAGCCTATATGAAGAGGAATTATCCTGGGCCATACATAACCAAGTTGACATAAATGAGTAACAAAAATTCCTTTTAAAAATATTTTAAGTTATTACATTATTTTATAAAATAACACAAGCCCAATTTTAATCAGAAAACTTACATAGGTGCTTAATAAGAAACACCTATCTTTACTGGTGCATACCTGTGTAAAAAGCTTGGAATACTTTCCTGGCATCAGCGATCACTACATTTTACTCTCCAAGTCAGGCGGGCACAAGTGCGTCAGATCACAGGAGTGGGGTCAACAAGGCACTGGACCGCCTGACACGGGGTTCTATTGTCAACTCCACAGTCTGTGCTTGAGCACTGCATGGTGGAATCATGAAAAGTATTACTAAAAATTACATAACAATGGTAAAACATATGGCCTTGTGGGGCTGCATGAGTAGTTATCTAGGGGGCCACAGGTTGGACACACCTGCTCTTAGAACTTTCTAGAAAAACAGAATAGATCTAGAGAAATATCATAAGAAAAATGCTCAAGAGAAACAATAATTATAAGGACTAGGAAATGAATGCACAATAAAAGTACAATATATAATTAAAATGAATTATACTTTATATTTGAAAAATACTTAAAAGTGTCAGACATGGATTATTTATCCCTCATTAGAAGCCATTCTATGCAGAGAAGAAACAGCAGATATACCAGCATGACACACCCAATGGGAAAGAGAACCTTGACTTTCTTTTTATCTGTCTTCTTCTCATAAGTCCCTAATACAGCCACGGTGAAGACAAGGGGGTACCTATCGCGTCACTGAAACACATCGCAGAATGAGTGGAGACTAGGAAAACAACTCCTTGGAGTTAGAAAGATGATTGCTGCTGACAGGCAAGAAGAAAAACAGGACCATAGAGAACTGAACACAGAACACCTCCACCCAGGACCCTGTAGTCATGTTCTACTCCCACTGGGTTATTATAAGAAATAACAGGAGGAAAATGGCACATCTCCTTTTCACTTAATTATAGAACCCACTCATCAGTTAAACCACTTTCTTCATCTGTCACCAGATGGGCACATTTTCCAGTGAGATAGATGGTTCTACTTGCTTCAGATACTGACATTCCTTAGTGTTCAGTGTCTGCCTGTTCCTGGGTCCCAAGGAAATTTCACATACAGCCATGTAGCTTCAGCTATGTTGAAGATGCCACAGATTTTCAAATCCTCCCAAGCACTGATCAGGACCTCTGGACTCCATTCATCCGCCCAGCAGTCCTGCTGGAACCTGGGTCCTACACTGTTTCTGTTCAGCCAGTCCCTGAATCTTACACCTTAGGTAACTCTTAAGTCTGTCTCCTGCCTTACACACTGCTGCTCCCTTATATTAGCTCTCCCTGCAGTATCATTACATCTCCCCTGCAGTCCTCCCAGCTTCTACTCCAAGCTCCATGCCTCTCCCCATCTAGTACATATTACTCTCAATATCCTAAGTGTTGCTTATTTCTATGTGTCTTCAAATATCTCCTTATTTCTTCCAATGCAGACATGGTATATTATCCATTTTCATTTTCTACCATTATATGATACCCTGTATGGAGTATATACTTGATTAACATTTATTAAAGGATAGATAATTCTTAGACCATAAGCGTCCAAGATGTCAGACATTTCAGGAGGTGAGATGGGTTCACCAGCAAAATTCCTGATCATTTACCTGGTTGGATCCTATTACCGCTAACTAGCTGCTTATTACAGCTAATAGGAAGCTGTAGAGACCAAAAGCTGACGTAAGCATGTGTTCTATGTAATCTTAATTTCACCACAGGAATATTTCCACATTTTTTGTGTGTTTAGCTTTCAAATAACATGTTCAGTGTCCTCTTTATTCTTCCTTTCAAAACCTGTTTTAAAGAAAAAGCATTCACCCTTGCTTTTTATTGCTACAAATCCTCGTAGTTTAGTCCTTTTGTAGTAACTTCAAAACGCAAGGTCCTGTCAACACAGCGCACAGGTGAAGGACAGCAGCGGAGGAGGATTCTGGGAGAACTCACAGTCAGCATGTGCAGCCGCTCCTGCGCACTCTGCCATCTCTTGGCCTAAGCCCAGCTTATTTAGGTGAGGTGTCCTCCTCACCCAAAGCCTTTGTTCCAAGGCATCAGCTTCCTCCTTAGCTGAACATCACAACTCTATTTCAGGAAAAAAGCAACACTGTTGTTGGAGGGTTGGGCTGCAGACAGGACGGTGAGAATTAGAAGGAAAACAACCTTCATCAGAGAGGAGACTGCAGTTTCTTCTGGAAAACTACCCTGATTTACTACTAAGTAGAGTCCTAAGGAACCCTCAGGTCCTGATCTGATCAGGAGGGAGGAAGGGAAACGAGTCTTCAGAGAGGAGGAAGCACAACCAAGATGGCGGCATATGGAGTTCAGAACAAGTATGACAAATGGCCCTGGCCTGCACTTTTTGCTCAATTTTTCTGTAAGCCTGTCTGAAAAGGAATCTTTGAACTAAAAGGAAAGAGGGAAGGAAGGAGGAAAGGAAGGAAGGAAAGAAGTTTAAAAAAAAGGAAGGAAGGCAAGTAACATGGAGGGGGAGGGCTGGCCAGTGAGAAATGTCTTTCACTGCAGATGGCCTGAAAATATTAAGGCAGTTGTTGCCTGTCCCTGCTAGTCCATGTTATCCTGCAGCGAAGTCTGCTGAAAGCATATCCCTGGTGTTAGTAATACTTGGGAATTGGAGGCAGGGAAGGATGGATAGTGGAGGATGAAAGAATGAAAAAGGCTTATCTCTCACAAGGGAAAACCAAAAATTGAATACCAGTCAGGGAGGAGAGGAAACCAGAAGAATGAGAACCTCATGGACACTGTGCCATCCAGTACACTGGCCCCTTTGTGGTTACTGAGCACTTGAAAAGTGACTGGCCCAAACCAAGATGTGTTAGGTACGAAAAAAGTCAAATATCTCAATACTTTCATTCTACTTACATACTGAAATGGTATTTTAGATATCGGGAATTGAACAAGATGTATTATGAAAATTAACTGTACTTGTTCTTTTCATTTTTTATGATAGCTATTATAATATTTGGAATTACATGCATACAGAGCTTTGCCTCACATTGCTACTGGGCAATGCTATTCTAGAATTTTAGGAAAGTTGTGGCTTTTCTATCATAATAACCATAGGGAACTTAAACTGCTTTGTTTGGATATTAAGGAAAAGGGCGATTCTAGGGAGACAGGGCACAAGACAGAAGATAATGAGAATAAGTGAGATGAAATGCAAATTTATAAGCATAGATGACTTGTTCATTTTAGGAACATTTTGTTAAATTGAAAAATAATTCCTATCAAGAGCAGATGCTCTTGAGCAAAACTTGAACTTTTCAGGAGTACATCTATGGTGTGAAGCAAAGTGTCCGGTCCAACTTTCCACTGTAAATAAGTTACATTTGGTCCTCAGTTTTAAATCACAAGAGAAAACATGCATATGTATTCTAACTCCTAGATGTGTTGAATAAAAACTGCCCAGATCTGAGTAATTTCAACAGAAATATCAAATATGTATAAGGACCATAGTCGCTTATGGCCTTTATTTTCTACCAAATCTACTCTTTGAGCCATATCTCACTAAATTTATGCAGAAAAAACTCCTCAAAATATAATGTTGATTCCAAGTTAGCTATACTGTCTGCAACCAGAAAACAGCCTTCTCTATGACACACTACCCAAGTACCCCTGGGTTCTTGAGTTACCCACAAATCCGGTTATCTAAAGACAGAATCTGCAAACTTCAGATCTGGAGTCACTTAAATGTCATCTGGTCTACCCTCTTTACTTTGTAGACAAGGACACTGAGCCACAGGGACACAAAAATCTTGCTGAGGTCGCAGAGACGCCGACTGGCACCAGCAGGACTCAAGCCCTATAGTGTGGCAGTGCCCTGGCCACCCTGGCAGTCATTCTGAACTAACTTAGATTGTCCAAACTTAGTTTGATTATCACACTTATTCACAGAGGAATTCAGGAGGATGAAATACTACCTTTATATATAACCATGTATATTACATCATTCTCTTTTAATACATTCTATTGTGTATTTTAAAAGGTGTATAGCATGATGTTACAGGAGCACTTACAGTAAAGCAGTTGCTCCCCTGGAACGAGCTAACATCACCATTGGCTCACATAGTGAGTGACCCATTTCCCTCCCCTAGCTGTAAGAGCAGCTCTGTCTACTCATGTAGCAAAATAGCTGGTTATAAGGCACTAGCCTTCCTCACACAAGCAGCAGTGGGCTCCTTCTCTCCTTTCTCCTTCCCCTTCCCCTTCTCTCCCAAGCTTCTGATGCCCCTCTCCTGACTCTCTCTGCAAAAGTTATTTAGTGAAAAGTTACTGTTCTTACTAAACAGCCATGGGTTCCCCTTCTTTATTCTAATCTCTGAGGGTCAGTAGGTGGCCTGGTGTCTACTCAAGAGCCTCCCTGGCCACAGACGGCTGGCTTGGGATGGCAGGGCCCGAGACTCTCAGAACAAGGCCCAGGGTCCAAGAGAGGTGATGCCTATGTATGGAGCAGAGTAAAAGCCACAGACAAGCTCCCCCCACCCCGTCCTTCTTTCCCTGCTTTATCTGCATTCTGAGCTACCCAGACATGCCCTCGACTCAAGCAACCTGCTTCTGCAATAAAGACACAAATCACTCCTTTTCCTCCTTCCTCCAGTCAGTCACGCCCTCGCTCTGAACAGCAGGTCAACATATTTCATACCAAGATGCTGCATTTGGTGAACCCAGAACAGGAGCTTTTTAATGGAAATTAACCTCAAACTGATAGCTGCTTGGATGAGAGATATTTTTTTGGCATGGAGGCCTTCAAAATGTTCTTGCTTAATTCCTACTTCTTAATACACACACATGTACAGGGAACCTCACAAGTTTTCTAGTCCTTTAATGAATGGATGCTGGAACAAAGTTACTTTGCAGTAGGACCTGTCTTCCCCTAAGAGTCTCATCAGATCAAACCAGAGGTAAGTGCTTCTTCAGGGCTTGGGGAAGCATCCACGCTGCCACCCAAGGCCTGGCCAGGCATCAAGGGGACATGGACCGCTCGTAAAGTGCTACTATGCAGGGACGCTAGAGGCACCGTACCTTTGCAGGTGAAACATTTGATGTGGAAATGTTTGGTCTGGACCCGCAGCACTTCGCCTTTGCATGGCTCCCCGCATTTATGGCAGTGAATGACAGGTTTCTCTGACGGGTGGTGAGGGTCCTGTGGGTGGGCCACTGGAAAAAACCAAAGATCCAGGTTAGGTGGGAGCACTCCCATCAAATGTCCCCACAGCGATGTGTAGCTCAGGGTCAGCCCCACTTCAGGCCATGAGCATCAGACCTACAGACAGGATAGCTCGACTCTGACTGCCCACGGGGGACACTGGGCTTGTCCATCTGTACAGCTTGCTGTGCTCCGCCTCGCATCCCAACTTCTCCAGGACTACACAATTGGGCACTAAATATACAATCTTGTTTCTTTCAATATTCTTAAACATGCACATGTAATATCTTTTTCTTGAGCTAGGAAGTTTTAGCCAGGTTTTTCTGCAGACTGTAAATTCCTTGAGGGTGGGGACCATTTCTTTGGGTTCATAGATTTTTTTCTTCCCACTTGTCCCTAACTTTCCTCCCCAGCTACTGTGACACAACAAAATGCCCCTGTGCTAAAGAAGTGCAGAAAATGTTTACTTTTTAATTAGTATGTGTCAGACACTTTCTGGTCAACTTTATCAGGGGGCATCTCCTGCTCCTACCCTGGTACCTCGGTTGGTACCGAGGAGTCTCACTATGGAGACTCCTACTATGTGTTCAGCTCCGAATACACAACTGCAGGTGATAATTAAGTAATGCCGGATGCACCTGAGGCAACAATGCTACATGAATGCTATGTAAATCAGACAGACGGGCTTAAATACGGCATGGCTTTTCTCTTATGAGAAACTTGAGTATGAATAAAGAGAAAAATAGAAGACAGGAGAAAATAGGTAACTAGACGTTTTGCAAATGAGGCGACCAAGAGTTGGAGTGGAGGAAAAGAGGGAAAATGGGAAATAAAAAGAAAAAGGATGTGTCATGTATGCATGCCAACACCCCACAATGCGTGTGACCACTGTGTGTCACAAATGCGTGTTAATACTAGCTTCTGGAAAACAGCAACCTGGAGCCATGTGAATCCCTCTGAGCCTGCTTCCTTCCCTATAAAGTAAAGGGATTTCTAGGGTCTTTAATGTCACACAATGGGACTTCTGTGGATTATTCTGATAGTTTTTGGGGACCCCCGTCCTGGGAATAGAACATGCCTTCCTTTCCAGTGGGCCAGTGGGAACAGCAACAAGAGGACACCTGTGGCTTTCAGCCAACCATGTATCTTCGGTTAATTTTCAGCTTCTTCAGCCAGAGAATACAAATAGGCCCTTTCTATTAGATAACCTTTTCTGATGCAGGTTCTGAGAATCCATGTGATACATACAGATGTCCTAGATAAATACACACACAAATATAACATGGGACAAGTACAGAAAACCTAAAATTAATCAATCAATATAAAGAATATTTTTTTCCCTCAAATGGTAAAGTCACTGGGCAAGGATATGGGGTGGGCAGATACTTCTGAGATTCAGTTTAGCTAGCCCTTAAGAAGCCAGGTGTGGTGGTGCACACCTGGTATCTCACACTCTGGGAGGCTGAGGCAGGAGGATGGCAAGTTTGAGCCCAGCCTGGAAACCTTACTGAGACCCCACCTCAAAGTGAAAAATAAAAGCGCTAGGGGCTGGGGCTCTGGCTCCAGGTGAAGCCCCACAAGTCAACCCCCAGTGCAGAAAGAAAGCAGCTCACAGTAAGGAGCTCACTGTACCTGCAAGTATAATAGCTCCTTGTTTTTCCTCAGACCTCTGGTATGTTCTCATTTCACATGGAAAGAGATTGAATAAGACAGTCCAAATAGTCCATTACTAGCTAAACTCGGAGTGACAAGGTTCTTGTGAAATTCGGACTAAGCACAGGTACGGTTTCAGGTCAAACACCCGATCTGCACTCTCTGTACCAGTCCTGGATCTGTCGGGCAGAGACCAGCACTGCTGCCCACCTGCATTTCCTTATCTCCTGCTGAGATCTCTCTTGCAAACCTGTATTTACAATGCAGCTCAGCATTTTCTAAAGGAATTCGGTGGGGGGCAGGAAGGGTGGTATGACCACTGACTCTGAAAGTGATTTGTATCATTTTTCGGGGGGTAAGGAGGTTTCAGTGAACAGTATCTGCTCCAGGTGCTGGGAGACAACATTTGAGGTTCCTTTAAAAAGTGAGGGAGAATGTTCCATCCTCGCCAACCTTGTCTCTGAGTGCAGTGGGCAATACTGTTCCCATTCACTGGATGAGGAGAGAGTCCCAGAGAAGCGGAACCACTTGCCGCAGTAACAGTAAAAGTGAGCACAGAGGTTTATGCCTGGCCAGTCTGTGCTCCTGCCCTGCGGCTGCAATCAGGAAATTGTTACAAGTTGCACAATAATTTATTTAGTAGCTCTAAAAGCAGAAGCCAGGGCACGGTTTATAGAGAAAATACCCACAATCCCTATGGTAAGAGCCTTAGCTTGGGGCAGCACCCAGCTGGTAATTGTTAAGGTGACCACACTAATCCCTTGTGCCAGCATTATGACAGCACATTTTTCTCTCAATCTAGTGAGAAATGGCTCTGACCAAAAAGTCCAAAACATAACATGTTAGCAAGATCTGGAGAAAGGGTAACCACTGCACCCTGGTGGGGAACGTGAACTAGAACCACCATTATGGAAGACAATGCCAAAGCCCCTCAAAAACTGGAAATCCAATTGCTACAGGATCCAGCAGCCCCGCTCCTGGGTAACTGTTGTGTAGACGAAACAAACGCAAAGGCAGCAGTTCTGCAGCAAGCAGCTGCTACACTGATCACAGAAGCCAAGGAACGGACTCACCCTAGGATAAGGAAAGTGTGGTCCACAGAAGCAAGGGAATATAATTTAGTCATAAAAAAAGAACTAAATTCTGTCACTGGCAGCAAAATGGAACAGGAAGACAGTAAGTGAAAAAAAAAAAACAGGAAATGAAAGACAAATACATGTTGTCAAACACACATGGAAGCCGAAAAGTTGATCATATGGAAATAGACAATGGAGTAGCAATTGCCATGGTCTAGAAATGATGGGGGGTGGAGAGAGGATGATTAATGGGCATAAGTACACAGTCAGGTAGGGAAAATAACTTCTAATATCCTGTACCATGGTAGGACAGCACACAATAACTGATTATTTCAAAACAGCTAATAGGATTTGAATGTTGCCAACATAAATGAAGTGACAGACACGCTGATTACCCAGATCTGATCAGACACTGTATGCATGGATTGAAATGTCGTACCACATCCCATGAACATGCATCATTACTGTCTCAAAAATAAATATTTAAAAATGGTTCTGAGGGCCGGGGAGTTAGCTCAGTGGTTCCGGCGCCTGTCTCGCAAGCGCAAGGGTCCGGGTTCGATTCCCCGGTAACCACATAACAATACTGGGTGTGGAGACCCACACCCAGCAGCAACCAGTACCACATACCACAGTGCCGGGCGTGGTGGCTCACGCCTGTAATCCCAGCACTCGAGACGCAGAGGCAGGAGGATTGTGATGTGAGTTTGAGGCTGAGTTCAGGGCCAGCCTGAACCACAAAGCGAGACCCTCTCTCCAAAATCCTAAAAAAAAAACTGGTTCTGAGAGGAAAGTAGGAATTGCTATTAGCACATGACTTGCTGGCTGCGTTAATCAGCAGGACTGTAGTAACCACTTCATAACCTACATGTTCAGGGAAATTGCAAAGCAAAGAGTCCACATTTTCACCCCAAGTAACCAGGGAGCTACACAGATGCCTTTCAGCTGCCAGTCTTCCCAACTCTTCTATGACTCATCCTGGAACTTGGGAAGATGTAGATAAAGTCCTCAAGACTTACCAGTCTTGTTGTCTAAATAAGAAGACTACAGTAACAAACCAAGGGTGTGGTTGCACACTAAATAATGAAGAAATACAGATGAAGAGCCAAGAGTGTGTTTACTTGAAAAGATAAAGAGAATGAATCTTCCACTACTTATGGTCTACTTTGGAAAAATTTCAGCTATTCAGACAAAACTTCCTTTTGTAAGTCTAATCGAGGAGTTTTACATTTTGTTTTAGAGCCAACCAAAAGCAGGTCAGCCACATCTGTGAAACTCCAGTGTAGCTGGGCCTGGCAGCACTTGGGAAGCCAAGGCAGGAGGATCAGCATGGATTTGAGACCAGCCTGTGAGATGAGAGAGAGGGATGGGGGAGGGAGATAGAGAGAGAGAGAGACAGAGAGGGAGGCAGGGAGCCTATCCGGTGCAAGACAGAAACTCAAAGTCCCAGTCTTAATATGTCATTTTTCAATATCTCAGGGAATAAACTTGAGATTGAGACTTCTGGGGACACCCTCCCCCATTTCTGGCCTTAGAGAACATCACAAAGCCTGGGCCTTTGATGTGTTGGGATGATTAGGCCATCCTTCAAAGCCCGAGACAGCCTGCCTTTGCCCAAGCTATGTTACTCTGGGGACAGACCATGAGCAACAACATCAGAGAAAGCGTTTTTGAAATTAAAACGTCCTTAGCAGGTAGAAATCCCAAGTGTATCACACAGCTGCAGTATGAGTTACACCTTACTCTGGGTTCCTGAAATACTCAGGATCTCCAGGAAACAAGTGACCTCATCCAAGTCTGCTTCCCTCCCCAGACTCCTAAACCGGTCTTTGAAATGAAACTAAGCCTGATAGCTTTCTACTCAACAGCATCTCTGTCCCTGAGCTCTGTGAGTCGGGAAGAACGAGAACTATCTACCCTGTTTTACCAGTGGATAAAGCAGGACTTAGGAGAGGCTGACTCGCCCAAGGTGACACCACCAAGAAGGACTAGAGTTTGCAGGAAGTTTATGCAGAACTTCCTATTCGGAGCAATCCACTAATCATTGACACTCAAAGCCTCAGGCATCCTGGATTTGCTCTCTCATTTCCCACCATGCTCTGTCCGATCTGCAGCCTATTCAGACATCCTCTCACCACCCTCGTCCAGGCCCTCACACCCCTTTAAGTGCTGACAGCTTCCTGCTCCTGGCTTGTCTTTCTTCTTCAATACAACCTGCAAGTTGTCTACTCAAGATGACCACCTGTGGACTGCACATAATGACAATGTGGAAAAGGGAGACTTGACCCGTGGAGGAATCCGACAGATCCTACCCTGGCTGGAGAAGTGAGGTCAACATCCACAATGGTCAAGTCATATTGACAGAATGATGGAATCGAAATTGGCACTCTACCTGTAGTCTTCCTTTCCAAAAATACCCACCAACTGTGATTATGAGAAACATCCCAAATTAAGATATTCCACAAAATACAATGATTCTTTAAACTTTTAAAATTTGTTACAGTAAAAGACACATCGCGCCATTGATCCCGTCACTGGAAACACAGTGAATGCACTGTCCTTGCCACTTTCTGAAGCAGTTCTGGAGGTTCCCTCGCGTGAATGTCTCTAGTTGCATTGTCATAGCTGCTTGAATGTTTTGAATTGATTCAAAACATTTATCTCTCGCAGTCATTTTGCCTTTGAGGAAGAACCAGAAGTCATATGGCACCAGATTCAGTGAATTAGTGGAAGTGGACACACGATGATGTTTTATCTAATTGAGAGTGTCACAAATGAGATATGATAAAAAGGTGAATATTTAAATAAATACAATTATTACAGTAAAAGACACACTGCCATGAATACGCTTTAAAATACTCTGCTTTGACCACACATTCCCCATCAATCTTGGCAATGTCCCTTTTACTGTAACACCTTTTTAAAAATGTAAACATTCACTGTATTTTGGGATCACTCCTGGTATCAGGCCACTATACTTGAAAACTGCTAAGATAATCTAAATCAATTTCTGGCAAACTATCACAGACAAGATGAGAATAAGAAGAAAAGACACTGAAATATAATGTAGATTGAGGAAGGAATCTTGGCACAGAAAAAGGACATTTGATATAAACTAAGGAAATCTGAATAAAACATAGACTTTTGTTAATATGTATTAATACTGATTCACTACTACTGATTCATTAACAGATTAATGTAAGATGGTAAAGGAAACTGGCTATCAAGTGTAGGAAAATTCTGCAGCATAGTCTCAAGTTTTTAATCTAAAACCTTAATTTGAAACATAAAATTCATGTTAAAAAGAACAAAAACAAAAGCATTTTCAGGAGCTCTCCAGGTCACACTCTCTTCAGTCTGAAGTTCCTGGCTGGGCTTCAGGGAGGCTCATGAAATGGGCTATAAGAGCTTTTTAGAGTTTGAGATGAGTGCATTTCAGAACACAAATCCCTGCGCTCAGGGTCCTGCACTCAGCCTGTCCCCCAGAGACTGGGCACTACAATGGCCTATCACCCCTCTGTACCACTAGCCAAATGCCCAGTAGCTGGGGTTGACGACTACTTCCTGGTTGCGTCTTGGGTCCCCTCAAGGGCTCCACTCTGCTAGTACACCCCATCTGCAAGGTGCCTCCTGTCCACGCTGCAGAGCCAGAGGGAGCCTGACGCAGCTGTGAAGTGTTCACTTGGCCTTGACTGAACAAGTTTTTCCTTCTCCTCTACATCCTTATGGATCAGCTCTAACTCAGAAGAGGCCAAAGTAGAAAAGACTTTATTTAGGGACTTTAGGAATTGAAATCTCAGGGACAAGCATAGCCAGTGAAGTGTTCAGTGTTTTGGAAAGGCAGGAGAGCACTTATATGAGTTTTATTACAAAGTCATAAAAGTTCTTTTATAGTGAACTTCTATTGGCATTAAGAACAGGTATTATGAGGTCATGTGACTCATAAAGAATGTACATAATGCGTAAAAATGTCCATAAAACAAGAGTGCAATTACCACTCAAAGTACATCATGAACATGCAGCACATGGAATTATCTGTGCTAACTACCTGTAGTCAGAGGATGAATGTAACCAAAGCTGGCATTGAGAGAGTTCTGGGAATCATGCAAAGTCCTGCTTCCTAACAAATTCCTGTCTCCATTTTGGAAAAACACTTTCAATGTTGCTTTCAACATAACTTTCCTTTATTTCCGTATTCTTTAGCACTGAATGACCATATCATCACTTGACATTTAATTTTCTCGTGTGTTGTGTTTTGCTTTTGTTTCATAATGCATCAATCCTGGTTTCACCAAACTGTAAGCTCCATGGTCAATTTCTCCAAGTTTCTGAGGTAGTTCTGATTTCAAATATCATGTGAGCAGAACCGTCATCTCTGTACCACTGAATGAATTTGAGGTTAATAAAGATAAAGGCATCACCCACTACTGCAATCCTTCCCAATGAAGATACCAGGTCCTGAACTTTGGACATCACACTAAGTACCCTGAGAACATCACGATATTGCAACAACAGGTAACATTTAGTGAACACCTATTTTCAGACATTGTGGTAACCAATCGATCCTATAATCACAGATAGTTCTCACAAATGTCATGTGGGGGTATTTTTGTATTGGTTTTTTCCCCCTGTTCTTCAGAAAAAGAAAATAAGGCTAAGAAGAGAGAAGGAACTTTTCCAGGATCACACAGCTCAGAAACAGTCCAACTCCAAAGTCCAGACCTAGATGTGGGACACTGGTGACTTCCACAGGCTAAAGGACAAACAGCTCGTACAGTTTGCTTACCAGGTCCTGATTACACAGCTCAGCAGCAATGAACACCCAGCTGCATCATCCCTCTAAAGGCAACACCTACTAGTAAATAAACAGATGGGAAATAACACTTCACATGCAAAAATACATCAGTAGGCTGCAGCAATTTATGGGAAAAGAACTCTTACAAAGCAAGGCTGAGATAACAAGGAGATGTGGCCTCCTCTCGGGAGAACTTCCTTACAGCCTGCAGGCTGAGCAGAGGCCTGTCTCTGGTTGAGATCAGTCTGCATTTGCAAACACAAGATGGTGCTTTGCACGCTACGGTGATTCCTCCCTAAGAGAGGAACCCAGTTCTTTATGTTTCTGAGGCTGCTTCATTACTTAGCATATTTCCTGATTCTACCCTCTGAGTTCCTACTGAGATGTAAGCCACATCCAAAGATGTGCTCTCCCCTGCCTCCTACTCTCTTTCTGCTAGAATGGCCTAGGAAGCAACAAATGTAAGAGTTTAAATAAATGCATGGGGTGCTTAATTTGCAGTTTACCTACAAGTTTGTTTCCTGCTGTGGCAAATGGTAGTTTCTTAGAGCTATGCACACCGTTACCCTGTTATTAGTTGTCCAAAATGAGCCTTGTTTAGAACTACCCTCTCCACCTAATTTCCTTCTACCTTTTGAGTCTGGGAGTCAGGATTATCACTTGACACAAACAGTCGCAGCTGGCAGCCTCTGTCTGTGACTCCATCCCACTTGTGGCTTTCTGCTCCAAAGATGTCTCCTCATCCTTGCTTTGTCCTTTGTGTGACAAAGTGCTTCTTATTCCTCCCAATAGAAAAAGACACATCAGCAATGCCTCAAATGGACTCCTGACAACAGAAACAGCCTAAGCTCAAGGCCAGTGCATGTGAGCTGCCAAGGCAAAGACGAAGTAAGATTCTCCCGTCCAGCTGGGCCATGTCCCCCTGGGACTCATTTGACCCCCTTGTTCTGCTGTGCCCCACCTGCCTTCTCCACAGGCCATTGCATCCAGAAAGGATTTGAGCTCAGCCTGGTGCCTTATCTTTTCCTTCCTGAGTGACGTAGACACACTGGGGACTGCTGTGACTCAGAGACAACATCCTCTCTGGGCCCTGCTGGCCTCTGACTCTGTTAGTGACTTTACCTTGGGGATAGTCACCCATATACAACACCCATTTCTTCTCCCTTCTGAGTAGTCAGAAGGGACTTTGCACTAGAAGCTGGGAAGCCTGCCCTGCCTGTCGCAAGCTCCACACAATCAAGGCTATAAAGAGAGACAAGAAACAGCCATCTTTGTTTAGAACAGTGATGGCGAACCTTTTAGCATTTTCTTTTTTTTTTCTTTTTGAGACAGGGTCTCTCTTTGTGGTTCAGGCTGGCCCTGAGCTCAGCCTCAAACTCACATCACAGCAATCCTCCTGCCTCTGCCTGCCGAGTGCTGGGATTACAGGCTGAGCCACCATGCCTGGCACTGTGGTGTGTGGTACTGATTGCTGCTGGGTATGAGTCTCCACGCCCAGTATAGTGTGTGGTTACTGGGAATCAAACCAGGGCCCTTGAGCTTGCAAGACAGGTGCCGGAACCACTGAGCTAAATCCCCAACCCCTTTTAGTATTTTCAATGATAATAAACAGGCTGCTGTGGCATGTGTGCCATACATTCGCCACCACTGGTCCTGGGTGATAGTGTAGACAGTATGAGGCCATCTCCTCCCTGGAGCCCCGATGGCATCTGGTACACTGAAGCCTGTGTCAGCTGAATGCCAGGACAGTCAGTGACCTCTAGGACTGAGAACATCTCAAGTATGACAAAAACCACTTCTGAAATTTGATAGAACCTTTTAAGAGCACCGAGCAATCTCAAATTACCCTCACACCAGCAACTTCACTTAAAAATGGATCAAGTCAAACAACTGAGCAGAGGCTTCTTCCCAAACCCCACTAGCCAAAAACCACATCTGGATGGACTGCAGGATGCCACGTGCACCCAGACTCCGAGGCGGGAAGGGGCTGTGGGCCCATCTGAGCCATCTGTGGGACATCATGTTAAAACAGATGGTTAGAACCTATCCATGTTTAAGCCAAGGGTCCTGAGACGGGGTTGACTTTGGTACAACACCACTGCTGCCTTCCCTCTAATTCCAAGTCCACCCAGACATCTTAAAGGTGTTAAAATGGCAAAGAACTAAAATGTCAACTGCAATGCCCAGTGTGGTAATCTGTCTAGTTTTTTTTTTTCTTTCCAATACTAAGACTGGACCCCAGGACCTTCACACTGAGCTATATCCCTAGTTCATTTTTGTTTTATTTTTTATTTTGAGACAAGGTCTCACTGTGTCACTCACTTGCCCAGGCTGGGTTTAAACTTCTCCTGCCTGAGCCTCCCAGAGAGCTGAGATTACAGGAGTGCACCGCCACATCTGACTAGCCTCAGTCTTTTCTTTTCGTATGCTTCTATTTGTGTCCTAAAATGCACTTGGAGCCATTAGCCAGTTGAGAAGCATTTTAGACAAGCTAACAGAAATGGTTATTATGTGTATGGCACTTCACAATTTATACAAAGTATTCTAATTTGATAACTCTCTAGATTCCTCCACCCCATTCTACAGCTATGAAAACTGAGCTTCAGAGGTTATAGGGCACTTGACTTGGCACAGGCCTCTGAGAAGGCCAACTGTGCGGTCAGTGAACTCACCTGGCAGCATAACATGACTGGGCACTTACACCGGAAGTGTGCACACATCGCAAGCCCGGCCTCCCTCTGCCGCCCTCTGGAGGGCTGGCTGTTAAACATTCACTGCGCTCAAGGTCACTGCCAGAAAACAGCAAAATTAGGCTTTTAATTCAGGTACTTCTCCAGAAATACGCAACGAACCCTTTGGGGAAAAGTGAGCTGCTCTGAACAAGCACACCAACTCACTTCCCCTGGGTCTCCACACCCACTGGGAGACAAAAGCCCAAAACTTGTGTTCATAGCCTCCAACCTGTCACACCAGACACTTCTATAAGTGCTACACCTACTCTAGGACACGCTTCAGTGCCAGACTCTTCCTAGACCTGAAATTCGGGCCCACTCACACTTTCAGTGTGATGCAACTGTGCTGGGTGTGACCTTTATAAGAAAAGGCACATAATCCACACCTGTCACCTTGCTAGGGATCCACCCATTCACTCAGATGACAGATGTTTCCTGGTTAACTTCAGCAGATCTATCCTATGGCAAGAAAACGAATACATTTGAAGTTCACCATGAGACTGGAGGTGGGAAAAAGTGAGGGAGATCATTTTTAAAATACCTCCAATAACTTCTCAATACCACCTTCCAACATTGTGGAAATAGCTTCTTATTAACAGATTCTGACCCTGTGCTGTCCTTGGCACACACTGGCTTGGTGGAGTTCCCAGAACAGTCAAGCCAGCTTCTGAAGCAGGTCCCAGAAAGGGACAGGGCACATAGGAGGCCCAGAAGGGGAGATGGCCCACACAGAGAGGGGATCACGGACCCACGGAGCAGCTGGCAATAAGCTGAGACTTTCATGATAGGGTAGGCCAAGGAATTGGGTGACAGCCTGGGGCACAACGGGGTACTGTCATCGGGCAGTCTGCAGGGACATAGCGAGGGGAAAGTTGTCACCTTTTCTGCCTACACCATGCCAATCCCAGGCTCCACCCTCCAGAACTTACAATTCAGTGGGGTTGGAGGACAAAGAGAATCCACGGAGAGGAGTGGATGGGAACACGAAGTAGAGAGAAATCATGTTCCAGGAAAGAAGTAGAAAATGAAGAGGAGAAAAAAGCCAGAAAAAAAATGCTTTGAGAAAGAAGTGTCCTTTCTGCTGGGTAGGGTTGATGTAGGAAGGAACAGGAAGGCATCTTAGACCATGGGAGGCTGATATGGGAATGTTAGGAAAGCTGGTTTGGCTGATGGAGTAAGTGAAGGGCAATATGGAAGAGGAGGTAGGAAAGGGGCTAGCCTTGTCTGTCCCTGAAGGAGAAGCCAAGAAACATACATTAAAGCCTCCACATTTGGCTATGATCCAAAGCCTTTCGACAAGTGATCCAGTTGGGTGTAGTCTGTCAGCGGGCAGTGCAGCAGCCTCTGGGTCACAGCATGGCAGCTATGAGGGCTGGGTCCCATCCTGAGTGGGCCATGGCACACGTGCTGCTAGATGGGTCTGCGCCTTCCCTAGCCCTGCCCAGTCCCTTTTAACTGTGACCTCCAGTGAGTTACTTTTCTTCTCTAAGCCTCAATTTCCTCTTCTGTAAAAGGAAGGAAGGTCCTCCTTGGACATGCGGAAGACTGAATGAGTTCATGACACTCGGGCTCAGCCCTTTTCCTGACAGATGAGTGTGCAAGATATGGAACCCGAGGTTGGCTCTGGGGCGTTTCAGGGTGGGGAAATGTGGCTCATCGTTGAAGGTCCTGGAAACATCATGAAAGTCCTTTCATGCTGCATCAGTCTCAAGCATGTGGAACTTCAGGCTCTGTGCTCCCCTGGCATTTAGCCGGATCCCCACTTTTCTGCAGCGCAGTACCCAACAAGCACCTGCCCAACCGAGGCTCCTCACAGCCTCCAGGGTCACTGTTTCAGCTGACTGTAGTGCTATAAGCAACTGGATTTTTGTTTGGTTTGGTTGTGTTTGGGGGGGGAAAGTGAGTTTTGTGGTACTTGTGGTCGAAATCACGGCCTTTACACTGTACTATATCCCCAACCCTTTTATTTTGAGAGAAGGTCTCACTAAGTTGCTAAATTGCCCAGGCTGAGTTCAAACTTTTGATGCTCCTGCCTCAGCTTCCCCCAGTGCTGAGATTATAGGAGTGCACCACTATGCTCAATTGCAAATCTAATTTTAGCAGCCTGAGATATAATTTAAATATCACATGACTCATCCACTTTAAAACACAAACTCAATAGTTTTTAGTAGATTCACAGGGTTCTGTGACATTTGTCAGGATCTAACTTTAGGACATTATCATTACTCCAAAAAGAACTTTGTGTCCTTTAGCAGTCCCCTCCCCACCCCCCAAATTCTTCAGTCCCAGGCCAAACATTCATCTGCTTTTTATTTCTATGCATTTTAAACAAAGCAACAGGTTTGATTGGTGTCTGTTAGTGTCAGCTTCTCAGCATTTGGCCCGCAATCAAAAGGAATCACTGTGTAAACACAGATGGGCACTGCCCAGATTCCTACCGTCTCACACCTTGTTGATACACGAAATCCTTCCAGGACACTGTATATTTCACCAACATATCCCCCCTTTGCAAATGTCCTTGATATCATTTCATCTCTGCCACCTTCTTGGGAAAGAAACCATTAAAAACAGACAGAAATGAAAGATTAGAATGAGATCTGTCAGCCCCAGTTCAGGTCTCCTATGGGAGTTTTCAGAAACAGGATGTGCCTAGAATAGCGTCAACATCAGTGTCAGCACCAGAGATCTCCTGGAAGACTGGAACAATAGGACACACCTCTAGCAAGGGGTCCCTCACCAAAGACAAGTGCTAGGAGGGGTTCAGGACAGTTACTGAAAACAAAAGGAGTTTTATCTTGCAATGAGGTGGACTTTCAACTCTGCTCATTCCTCTTGCCACAGATCAAGCAGAATGATCTTTGAAGGATATAAGTGGAGCAGTCTGCTCTGCAGATTAAGCCCTCCCAGAAGCTTCCATCTGCAGGAGATGCCCCATGGCCCCACCCAGCTCTCTAGTCTCTCCTCATACACTCTTTCCAGTCCAGTTGTTTCCCAAGCTCCAGCTCCCAGTGCTTCAAGGTCTCCACACGCACTCCCCTGTTGCAGCTCCTTCACTCTGCCAGGCTGGCTCTTCCTCCTCCTGTCACGTTACCTTCTTATCCTGTCTTATCCTGTCACGTTACCTTCCCGACACCTCTAAGCAAAGGCACCATCCCCACTTCCTCCCTGCTCTAGCACAGGTTTTCTTCTTCCTTTCATTTTCTGTGTGTGTGCACATACACATGCGGCAGATTGAATCTAAGCCTTCGTACTGAGCTATTTCTCTGGCCCTTTTAAATTTTTTGTTTTGAGGCAGGGTCTTGTAAATTGCCCAAGCTGGGACCTATCTCCTACCTCACCCTCCCTGACTGCCATGGTTATAGGTGTGCTCCACCATTCCCAGCTTTTGGTTCCTTTCTTATATTGCATTCTAAACATTCTATGTTTGTTCTTTTTGTCATCTCTATAGGTATCATCAAGGCTCAGGTAGTACAAAGCTATGTGCTACAGATATGTTTAATATGGTTTTGCATTTAAACTTACTCTTATTTTCTGACTGTTTTGCAAAGCATCAGCCTTCAAGTGAATTTGACAGCCAATTCCATGCCTTGGGTAGACCAACACTATCCATTTTAATGATGTCAGCACAAAATATGCAAAACTTAAGTCTCCGTTTCAGAGAAAACAATGGCTGAAGGGACATACATACAGATGGACTGACCAACTCCAGCAAAACTCTCTGATGAAAGCTCCACCATCCAACCTGAGCTGTGTGGAGGAGCTGAGATGGCACCAGAGGCCAAGAAGGGCTAAATCATGTGTCCCAACATAGGCTAGGGTGATGTGGAGGGTGACATGTGTCCTATGTCCCAGTGAGAAGTGTCCCACTGTCCTTCTGGAGTCTCAACATTCTCATGAGGCCAATACACTTCTGCACTGTTACGATCCCACCTCACAGCCCCACAAGGATGGAGGGGGAGACTCTTCAGCTTGCTTGGCCAAGGGATACATATGGCAACAAAAGCCTAACTCACGAAGCTCCGAGCACAGAACAGTAGGCAACACTGGCCTCGGCAGGCCACCTGTGGTCCTTGAGTGATGAAGGTGACGAAGCTTTGCTCTGCTTGGGGTACTACAGAGTGGAAGATAGATAAAGTCTGCTTGGATTCTCAACCTGTCCACCCCACCTCTCCTTACTTTCCTGCATCCTAAATTCTGCATCAAGCCCTGTTTTCACTCAGTGTGGAAGATAATAGTAGCCACAGGGATAGCAGACAATTACTCAGCCACCATGGTTTGAAGTGTTTTCCATGGGCTGATTTAATTTTTACAACAACCCTATGAAAGTGACACCGTTATTGTGCTTATTTTCTGACAAAGAAACAGAAGGTGCCGGAGGTCAAGTGATTTAACAAGGTCTGGTTGGAGAGCTCCCACTTACAAACGGGACTGATTTTTCAGGAAAATCCATCATATCTCAGAGGCTAAGAGGATAATTTTATAAATCCACCAAAATACAAGAATGATACCTGTCCTAACCAGCAAATGAGAAATAGGTTGACACGTACAGAGAATGATAGGAAAATCCTATCTGAAGGCCATCTGCCCCTGCATTTCCATCCAGTGACGCATTTCATTCTTCTCACCATCTACGCCTTAGTCCTACTCTGTCCACAAAGCAACTGGCCATTCCTTTGGCGCTGGAGTTTGCAGCCTACCATGCTGCTTAAAGAAACTACAGATCAAGCAATCCCTGTTCACTCTTTTTGACCACTTGCTGCGAGACAGGCGCCATCTTAACCTTTCACCTCTGTTATCTCATTTAAATTAATTCTCACAATAAAGACATGGGGTAGACGCAATTTTTCCTCCTCTTACCTTTTAAAGTTTAAAAAACCCAAACAGGCAAAAAATAAATAAATAAATAGAATTCTTAAAAAACTAGCTTATGCATATAAAATATGCTTATAATATAGGATGATAATTGCCTATCCCTCTCCTCCCTCCTCCAGTAAACAAATGTGCTCAGCTTTTTGGGTTTTCCATCCTCCTTGCTACATTTCTTACCATGCTATTCATACCAATTCAGCTATCACTTGTGAAGATCCGACTCTTGTGGAGACAATTCAGCTTTTATTGGTATGGCTAGAACACCAGTTTTAGTTCATTTCTTTATACTTTGAGAATTGTTCTACTGGACTTTGCAATGTACCCTCTGAACAGTACTGCCCCTTCTTGGATGTTTTTGTCTGCTTAGACTCAGTCATTTGTTTTCTTTCCCCTGCTAGTTCTTGATGACTAACCTGCCACATTTTCTATTGTCCTGGTGATCACATTTGCTATGTGTTACTGTTCAGACCTACAAATGCTTCTTCCCATACTCACACCTATTTGAGAACTGATCAAACTTCACACAGAGAAGATAGCAGGCATTCTCTGTACTGTTTTTACTACAGAGACACTTAACTGGCAGATAGGTGAAGAGCTTGGTTCTGTGCCCTCTGCGAGGTGGTACAGATGTGGCTTGACATCAACCACCCTGATGGCTCCCTGGCACTGCACTTCCCCCAAGTAAAGAGGTGCTGAGGGCTGCACAACTGCAAATGGCACTGCCCCTACATTAGGATGAAGGAAATGCAGAGTACAGGCCCTGTAACAAAGCTACTTCTCCAGGTCTCCAGACATCCTAGTGATCCTGCACTGTCCTGGCCCCTCAACCTTGAAAGCGTCTCTCGCCACCTGTCCTCTGACTCCTGCTCAGTAGCTGTCTGCTTTGTTGACTCAGTATGAAAGTCTATCACATGACTGTGGTCCAGTGGTTTTCACAGCAGGCAGTTTTTCCCCAGTTATGTCTCCCACATATCAGCTCCTTCCAAACAGAAGCAGCCACTCTTGGGCTTATGTTCCAGAAACCCAAGTTCTTTCTGGGTCACACTGTATGCTGCACGGGTGCTTTCGGGTCAAGACAAGTGTGATGACAGACTTCAGACATCCTGGACCCGAGAAGCGGCCAAGCCTTCTTGCTGCAGAGGAGACTCTAGGACAATTCATCGGCATCCTAGAGAGGGAGGGGCTCTCGCCAGTGCTTTCCTTTACATTTTCTCTGGAAATGTTCACATGTGTCAAAACATGAAGGCTAGACAGCACCTCTCAGAGGGAGTGAAGAGCTAAGACCCTGGTGGGTGGGACGGGGTCTCACAGGCTGTTCAGATCCTGAGTAGCCCTGTGCTGTCTTTGTGACTGCCATGCAGAAGCAGGGGAACCAGATGAGCACCAAGAAAGCAAAGGGACAGGGCATCCTTCATGAAAGAGCAGCATCACAGCACAAAGCCAAGACACTGGACTTTATTCTGCTTAATGAGAATTAGTACATACATCTAGATGTCCTAATGTAATGGCTTTCGAAGTTTGGGTCTCCACATATTGGAACACAAAATCAATGTAATGGATCATGATGAGCATATTTAAAAAGCAGAAGACGGAAAATAACAGAGAGCGAAGGTAAGATTACTTCACGTGGCTTTTATCTGAGCTGTTTCTAGGGGTCTTGGCCTGGGTCTTGCTGGGGAGAATGTTATTTCTTCCTGTAGGTAGCATTAGGGAGCACTGGGTAAGCCCCATACTGTAATGTGAAAGTCCTTTGACAAAGTCCTCCCTACAGGCTTATTTTGCTTGGTTCACATGATGGTTTTTTTAAAGAGAAAATTAATTCATTTGCCAACATTTCAGAGATTTTACGTACAAGTTCCTATTTCTACCCACAGTTGTCCTTGAAGGCTGGAAGGCCTGGGGACAGGGCCAATCTCCCTCCGCTGGACCTGGCACATCACAAAATAACTCCTCCCTGCATGGAAGGCCGTGCTGCCCATTTTGCTTTAGTCACTGCTTATTAGCTCACCTGCCTGACTCTTGGAGGCATCTGTACAAGACCCAGTTCTCCCCCTCCTCAAGTCGGTGCGCCTTACAAAGCCCTCTAGTCAGCCTCCTCACGCCCACCGCTGCACTGTGCAGCCAAGTGAGCTGGCCATGCTTCCCCAGATGGCCACTGCACTTCCCTGCTTGTTTCATCAATGTGAACACCTGTCCCTTAATTCCCCTTTACCCACGACTGCACTCCTATTCATCCTTCAAAGCCCAATTACTCATGTCTGCCCCACAGAATTAAGCACTCTCTGGCTATTACTTTAATAGTTCTCTGCTGTGAACACTTCGCCTGGCGTCAGCATATACATACTTACTTATGTATATATTCCTTGCTAGGGTGTGAGGGCTTTCCGGTCAGGAACCGCATCTGGTTTCTATGTCCAGATGGCTGGTTTTGTGTTAAGTTCTGAAGAAGTATTTCTAAGTAAGTAGAAGGATCTCCCGCCCCTACACACCCCGCATTCCTTTGTCAGTGCATTCAGCCCTTGACAGAACCGCGGAGCAGACATCGAAATGAACACAGGCTGGACCAACCTGCACTCATGGCTGGCCTCAGAAACGTACAGAGCCTTTCAAAGCCGAGCTTCAGGGCTCCCTTTCTGCAAAGGCTGTTTGGATTCCCTGGAGAGGGGAACCCGGCCTCGCTCGGAAGCTCCCCAGAACACCGTGTGCACTCCCAGCCATGGCTGTGCAAATGGGTCTCATGAGTGACACAAGGACGGCAGTCCCATGAATACTCCTGCATCACCTACCGGATCCTCCTTGGATCTGGGGACCCCCTGGTCCTGCCTTTTCTGGGGGATACTCAGCCCTTCCTCCGGTCAGATATTCCAGTGAGAAATAATCTGGCTAGCTTTTCTTGCCAGTCACTGTTTTTCATTTTTCTTAAGTGTTTTCCTTCTCACAATGTCTGAAGTAGTAAGCAACAGAAATAAATAAGAAAATGCACATATCACTATAAAGACTGCAAACGAAAGGCTCCATGATTTGATAATATATCTTAACTCTCCAGAGGTTAAACAGGGAGTGGTAGCCTGTGCAAGCCCAGACAACTAACGGACTGCTCCCTTTCACCCAAGAATTCTCAAGAGCCCTACAAACCCCCATTAGTTTGAATCCTACCTGGAGAAGAGCACACCTGCGCCCACCTTTACCTGGACTCCAACAAATGCCACCCTCCTCAACCCTGACAAGCCCCAAGTCACCCATAAAAAATGTCCCATCACTTCCTCCCCCCTGTAGACATGCAGGTGCTTGGCTTAGGATCATCACGGAGGTCTGCTTGACTGTGAAACAGCAGCAGGAGAGTCAGGCGGGAAAGATGGCTGATCTGGTGATCTGGGCATCATGAACAAGACAAAGTTTGCAAAAGAGAATGGAGAAGCTTCTGCTGTAAAATTCCAATGTACTGACCCAGAGGCTGGTAAGGTTATCCACAGAAACCACGGACTGCCTGTCCAGTGTCTGAGTGAGCAGCCTGGGTCAGGAACATCAACACCAACCTCGGAAGCCCTCTGGCCCTTTCCTAGACCGGCTGAGTCAGAAACACTGAACAGTAAGGCCCAGAGATCTGCACTAGAACAAGTCCACCGGGAGATTCTGATGCCTGCTGTAGTTTGAGAACCACAGGTCTACATAGTGATTTCCCTGGAAACAGTAACAAGCGAGCATCTTCCTGGTTAAACCTGAGATTCAGACAAGTCAGCCTTTCTCATTGCAATGGGACACAGGGCTTTAATCTGGTGCCTCCCTGGCGCACACGACAGTGCCATAACACCATTAATCATGTCAGTCTAAGCACAAAAACAATATATCAGAGAAAAGAGGTCATAAATAACAAATATTCACTCTCCCCACTGTTAACAACATTTGCCCTTGAACACACGACTCCTGCCAACTTGGGATAAACATATCTCTGGGTCTGAGTCACCCTAACCCAAAACACAATGAAATAGGAAGCTGAGCTAGTTTTGGCTGTGGGTCCAAACCAGACGCAACCACAATGGGAAGAAATCCTGCACCCCTCACTAACCACCGGGTCTCCTGAAAAGTCTGGCTCTTTGCAGCTTGCTCAGGAAACACTCAGCACCCAAGAGACACATGGCACGAGCTCCTCCTCTTCACCCCACATGGGGCTTTCTGTGACACAGGGAAGCCACCTCCTCAGAGTAAATCAGACTCTGAGCTTCCCCTGTGGCAGAAGGAGTCTCCCACAGCACATCTTTGTGGTAGAGACTTTGGCAAAGTCATCTGTTGTTCTCGGGGAGGGGTGATACAGGTGATTCAGCCTTCCTGGTCAGCTGAGCAGGTAATGGACACAGCAAGAGGCAGGGCCACTTCCCAAAGTCCAGGACCAGCTAGTGCAGAGCCAGGCCCCCATTCAGATGCCCACTGTCTGTGCATTTTTTACTTCATCCAAAATTGCTCTCAAAAGCTGTGAATGAATTCAAATTAACGCGCTCCTTCCCTCAAGTTTATTAATACCTTCAGCTTTAAATCCAATTGTGTCAGTGACTTTTTTTTTTTCCTTTCTGGGTTAATATTTATTAGATTTCAGTGAATAGATGGCAGAGGGCAAGGGATTTGTTATGACTTTTTAAATGCAAATTTCCTTCCCTTAGCTTAGGAAATCTCATTGAGACAGCCCTTCTGGAGTGAAAAGAAGCGGGTCAGAGCAATCCTCTCCAGTAAGACTAGCACTTTTACTTATAAAAGAGTAAAGGCCATTCACAGGGAAAAGGACGACAAAGCCTGGAACTTTCCACCCCTGAAGATGCAAACTTCACCACTGAGTAGTGCGGATAAGTCACAATCAAAGCAACTGATGATGAAGTCGATAGCCTGCTGTGTCTCCTTTAATTTGCAACTTCTCCCCAGATCTTTCTTGGGAAATGTCTTTGTCACTGAAAAGCAGTTAAGGTCATGAGGCAAAACCTAGACAAATCCAGGAGCAGGAGGGGGGGATTAAATGTCAGCCTGGGAGGCATTAAATATTCAACCTGAACACAGAGCAAACAGTTATTACCTGAGAAAGAGCTCTCAGTAGGCACTCCTGGGATCCCACACCACAGTGAAAGCCCTGCTGTCACACTTCCCCAGATGGAAGAGCTCAAGGTGGTTTCTCAAGTCCTGGGAGGAAATTAACAAATGCTCCAGGAAACTCAGAGCACTCGCTCTCCAGTAGCACAGGTGTTAACTTCTCCACTGAGTGCGTAGGTGCACGGAGCCATTCTAGAAGAGTTCAGAGAAGGGATGCATTGGTCGGGAGCTCTATAAGGAGGCAGAACCTGAGTAGGTTCTTGGGTAAATATGGAAAGGGGGGTATACATATTACAAGAGGAATAAGAGGGATAGTTTGGACAAGGATAGAAGGAAAATTCCCCCCAAATAGGAGAGGTGAAAATACAGTTAGCATAGTTTATGGAGCCAGAGAAGTAGAGAGCTAGAATCAAACCCAGCTCTTCTAAATTGACATGGGCTGAGAAGGACCTCTATTTAGGTGGGGCTGAGGAGGAAGAACACGGAAGACTTGGGAAGATGCCTGCGTGACAAGCAGAAAGCCTTGAACTTCACCTTGTCCTTTACATTGGTTTTTGAGCTGGGAAAAGATAAGACGATTCAGTGTCCTCAGAGGACTGCCTTGGTGCCAGTCTGCAGGTCACACTTGAGACACATACATCACCAGTCTCAAGAGCTGCCAAGAACAAGATTATGGTGGTTTGCAAATCTGGCAGGAAGGAACCACTTCCAAAGTTTAAAGGACGCTGGACAGCAGACTGTGATCATGAGGGTGAGGGCTCAGCTTCTCCACGGATACCTGACATCTGAAGTACCTCCTCTTATACCAGAGGGAAGTGAAGTCTGTTGCTACAGCCTCTTTCAAGGGAGAGTTTAGCAAGTCCATCTGAATTTGCCAAAGAAGTCTCAGGATCCTGCCCAGCAGGACCACACACTTCTGATCACTCTCCAGGTCGCATCCCCGGCACTGGCTCCAAGTCTCTACAAGTGAACCTCCCTCTCCTCTCCACTGCGAGCAACTCTCTTGCACCCCCCTCTCAGGCCCTGTTCTTCCCCTCCGAGTCCTTCTGGGGCTTTATCCACATCTAACATGAGTCTGAGTGTAACGGACTGAAGTATATTTTCCCTTCTTTCAGCCAAACTGACATGATGAAATTGTAAGTCTCAAAGAGTCACAATGTGGCCTTTTCTAGAGAGAGTCTTTACAGAGGTCTGTGGGTGGCCCTATTCCTCTTTTTTCTTCTCTAAGAGGAAATGTGGAGACAGACACGCACAGGGTGAAGGCCATGTGGATTTGAACACAGAGATAAAATAATCTTCCACAACAAGCCAGCGACCTTTAAGCAAACCATCAACAGATCTTACTCATGGGCCTGAAAAGGGATCACCTCTGCTGATACCCTGGTCTCAGACTTGTAGCTTCCAGAATTAAGGCAATCAATTGCTGCTGTTTGAGCTACCTTGTATATAGCACTTTGTCAGGCAGCCCGACCAAGTTCCTCTGACTCCTCTGCCCCATTTATCACCTATATCAAACCTATCAAATTGGCCGTCAGGTCCCATCAGTTCTAGTGTGCAGGCTTCTCTTAATCCCATTACTTTCTTTTCACTTAAATTCATCACATGTCCAGCTATCCCAACCCTTGAAAGCCACCTGCCTCTGGAAGCTTTTTCCAATCAGCATACTTGGGAGCCAAAATGGCTAGCTTTGACCCACAGAACATTGTGTCTGTGCCTCTTTAAAACATCTACTTCCTATTAATCACTTGTGAGTCTATTTTACTTCTTCAATAGAAGGTAATAAAGCTGAGGGCAGCCACTGTGTCCTCTAAGTCTGCAAACCTTTCTGCATATCCAGCATCTTCCTAAAGACAGCCAGTGGGAAAGAGCTGGCCAGAAGTAGCTACTGAATCCAGGATCTTTGACCAATTCCCAGTCAAAATCAGGGTCACAGAAGTTGAAAAGAAAAAAAATGGAGAACTGATATAGACCGTATCTGTAAGCATAGCTGCTTTGATGAACAAGATTATTCCACTGCAGCAACTTGAAACATCCTAGGAAATAAGGCTCACCGGTGTTCCTCTGTCATTTGGAATAGCTAGTTCTGCCAGGAGCTAATGGGCTTCTAGGAGATACTGTGGTTTGATTGGCTTCCTGTGAGGGGTTTTTAAATGTCTCTCACTTTCAGTGCATAAGAAACTAACTCCATTTTAATCACAACTGTGCCAGGGTGTCCCAGAGCCCCAGTTTCCCCAACCAGGGCAACTGAGTGTCCCAAGGGGCATTTGGTAAGGCCTGATGACAATTTCAATTGTCACAAGAGGCTCGTGCGCTGCTGTCCAGTGGGAGAGTCCAGGATTGATGCTAAACATCTTACAGTGCTCAAACCAGAACTACAAAGAACTATGTATCAAAACATCAGTGGTGCTCATATTGAGAAGCCAAGTTCTAGAGAGATGATTCACCTGTTAGTGTGTGACTGTGTCTCCATACACTTAAATGTCACCTGAACAGTGAACATCCTCCCAGGATTGAGGTGAAGTTTACTGGCTTCCATTTTGCCCAAAAAGCAAGTTGGGCCAGCTAACAGTGACAGAAAGCTTCCAGGAAATAAATCAAAAAATGAGGTGCCCCAATGTAAAATTCCAGCCACCTGATGTTTCTCTCTTGTTGCTACACTCTTACGCATTCCCAAGGTTTCCAAACTAGAAGCATTTGTCATTATTTACCTTAGATGAGTATTTACATAACACAATCCACTGTATTCACTTACTCTTATTTTTTCCAATAAAAAAAGCAATAAATTCTTTTCATATTTTTAAAAACTGCCTTTGGCCATGTTTCAGTTATACAGTTCTGGCTATTCAGTGAGTACAGGGGCCCTCTGGGGTGTCTGTAGATGAGTGTATATTCAGAAAGACAGATATTGACTAACAAACCCACAACACCCTCTCATGCTTCTTTGTTACAGGATACAGTCAGGGTAAGGTGCCCTTGAACATATCAGAGAAATAACCATTTCATCAAGATTCTGGATCGATACATGTCGGCGACTCAAAGTGGACGGCTGGCTGGTCAGGAGAACAACAGTTAATGAGGGTCAGAGGGAGCCAGCTAATGGCATTCCACCCGGAAGGCTGTGATGAGTCACTGTGCTTTTTCTCTAGCCCATGTCAACCTCAAACCAAAGATTTCACAGAGCCACAAAATGGTGAAACCAACACGGGTGCTGAGCTGTAAGAGCACAGTACAGGCCTGAAGTCTCCGTGCTCCTCTGGACACCACACGTCCTGAGCCAGCTCAAGGAGGAGGTTCCTGTCCACTCCAGAAGAAGGAAGGAGTGAAGTCTTCCTGGAGCAGGAGGAAACGGAGAGGACTGGAAAAGGTGCAGAAGTGAGAAGATGTAGATCCTGCCTCAGCTCTGAAAACAAGCCAGCCGATTTTCATCATTGGAGAATCTAGCCATGGCTGAAATGAAGCCGTATGCTGGTTTTGCATGGAGACCCAAGTGACAGAGACACAGGGGTCCATGCTGTGCATGGTCGCTGGTCCATACACATATGTGATAGACACAGAGGATGATGTGTGTCCCTGTCGTCTGCTGTGTGACTGAATCGCTTATCCTTGCTAAGCCCCAGTTTTCTCCTTTCTAGAACAGATGTCTGTGGTCCATGCTCCCCAATATCCTTCTCGCTTTATAGGCCATGATGAAGTTCTCTTCTTTCCGTGCAAGCTCTGGGCAACTACCCAAAAGCTTTACTTTCCTGCGCTGTTGGATGGGGTTGGTGTAATAAGGAAGCTGGGAGGCAGCAATGGAACCTACACAGACCCCAAAATAAAAAAAGAAATGCTTCTAATCATTACCCTAAGGGCTAAGATAATACTAGTATGTGACCTTCCAGTGGCCCGGCCAAAGTATTCCAGTTAGACAGAGGGCACTGATTTCAAAGCAAATGCCAACCCAGGCAACTTAAAACTGTGGGAAGTCCTCAAGGACTTTGAAGAAGAGTTGTACTTGGGGACTCCTGGCTTATCATACACCCCAGGTATAGCACGTCTGGAGCTGCCATGAGCCCACAGGAACAGAAGTGAGAAGAAGATGCATGACCTCCTTTCTCATCACAAATTAATCCTACTGGGAAACTCAAATCCACAGGCAACACAAGCCAGGACCACTTTATTCTAGTTGAGCCGCAGGTTCGAGGAAAACTAAACCTCTGGTAAAAGCCAACCTCTGAAGCTGGTAGGCAGTGTTTCTGCAAGCATCTCCCAAAGTGAAGAAATAGTAGAAATATCTTTCTTTGTGCCCAGTCATTTCACCCCATCGCCATTTACTCTCTAAGAGCCCAAAGCTAAGGCAAGAAGGCATGACAGAGCCCTTCGTGCAGATGGAGCAGTGCAGGCCCACAATTCTTGGTGCTGAGGTGGAGCCTTAACCCTGTTACCCTGTCAGATGCTACGTCTCAATCCACCCATCAGTATAACAAAACCAAACTGTTTCCAGCCACATGGAGCAACCAGAGTTCAGCGTCTTCATCTCAAATGCTATTCCCCCGGCAGTGCTAAGAGAAAGCAGAGAGAGAGAATCTATTGAAATGGTTCAAGACAGCCCCGAAAGGGCAAATATCTGCACTAGAGGAAAGTATGTCCCACAGTAAGAAAATGTGACAGTGACTCCAACCTTACCCGAAGCAAAGCTGGTGGTCATTTACATTAGAAAATTATTTAAGGCCTCTAAAACATCAAATCACAGAAAAATGAACGTAGGGTGGTCCCATTTTCATATTCCTCCCATGAATGGACCTAATTCCAGTCTGAAAGAATCTATAAAGTCCACACTAATCATTAACAACTGAGGCTGATAGAAGGGGCGGGGGGCTTTCACTTATCTGTCTATTCTGTTACATTTCACTTGAATACAAGATGTATTTATTCAATAAAGCAGGCCCCCGGTCGTGTTCTCTTACATTTTATAGATAAAGAAATAATTTAATTCTGAAAGGTTCATCTTAATTTCGGAGCCAAGCCTAGTACATAAACAATATACACCTGTCCAGGGCACGCCCACCTCCCTTTTTATAAAATTCTCACGGTGTGCGTTTGCTGCCTTTGCGGCGCACAGCATCCTCTAAAGGTGTTCGCAGGGGGGTTCGGGGTTTGCACTAGAACGACAGCCAGGCTCGGGCCGGACCCAGCACAGCCCTGCCCCAGGAAGGACCCTTCTGCTTCGGACCTGAAGGGCCGCGCTGACTGGGGGAGGGGTGTAGACAAGGAAGAGAGCGAGGCGAGGACGGGGCAGGAAGGCAAGTCACAAAAGGCACGAACAACCCCAAGCGCTGCACGACCATGGAGCTCAGCTGGGCAAACCCTCCAAAGAAAAGGCGAGGTTCGGAAGCCGTGGCTAATTAAAGGTTCTTAACAAAGTCTGGGCTCTACAGAAACCCAGACTTCACAGTACAGAGATTCCTGCACTGAGAACATGTCCGCCCGGCTTTCGATTGATCTTTGCCCATTAGGTAGCCGAGCCCCGCAATGTCATTCCAACTTCTGCAACCACGCGCCGAGATCGATAATTGTAATTACCTTTCTCCTTCACCATGGCAACCGGGTCTTCAGCCGAGCCGGGAGGAAGGCAGCAGGACCGGACTCCGGGGTGCGAGCGAGCGCGCCTGGGCAGACAGGCCCGGCTGCAGAGGCTGCGAGGAGGAGCCGCCCCCCGCGCCCGCCGGCGGCGAAGTCGGGCTGCGCCCTGAGGTCCCGCCCCGCGCTCGCCCGCCGCCGCGCCCCGCGGGGACTCTGCCCTCGCGCCGCCCGCCCCAACCACTCGCTACAGCTGCTGCTGTAGCAAATGCAGAATTCCAGCGTCCTAATCTCCGGTCACTGACACCACCTTGCATTCCTTACACCGGCTGAGCCCAGGGAAAACGGGCGCGCGAATGCTCCCAGCCCTGGCCCCCTCCCAGGGCCTGATAAATGATTGCCAGAAGGGGGAGCCTGAGCCCAGCTGGGGACTGTTTCTGTAAATCAAACTAGTCAATTGTTACCTTATTAGTTTCCCATGACAGCTGCTTTCAATTCCTATTACAACTTCTTCCAGGCAAACTGAATAAGCAAAATTGGCTTTAAGAGAAAGAGGATGCTAGTAGCAACTTGATTTTCCTGTGAGAAGTGAATGGTGACACTAGGTTTGCCGTCCTACCTCACTTTATATTTCACCTGAATCTCCAGGGAGGGGACTGAGGTACTGAAACACCACCCAGGAAGAAGATTTTCCAGGATCCAATTCGTTATCTTGGATCAAATTCAAGAGCAAAGGAAAAACCTGAATTATCCATTTAGGTAGGATTCTGACTTCCATTTTCTCCCTGCTCCTCTGGTGTTTCTGCTAGACAAACTCCACGTGGAGTGATGATGGAGAAAGCTCACTGCACCTGACAGGTAAACAGCCCTGTCCTCGTGCAACCAGGGGCCGCCTAACCTTGGTCTGCAGTGGCGGCTCTTGGCTTTTCTGACCCACCAGGTCTCCTGTGAAGACTCTCCCTGGTTCAGAAAGCCGACACCCAACACCCACCCGGTCCAGTAACAGTCTCCCAAATTCAGGTCCTCAGGTCCCTGCTCAAAGCCGTATATGTCTATCTTGTGATGAGTAAGAAACAAAGACAGACGTCGCTCCGCTCAGCGAGCAGAGCAGATGGCTGCCACATCTTTCAGAACCAGAATGCACAGCCAGGATCACACTGTATTTACTGCAAATATTGTAACGAGTTGGTTCTAGGACAGCCAGGGGAAGAGACAGGAACGGGGCCAACCAACCTGCCTCGGTTTTGACTCACAGGTTGGTCACGGCTGAAATCAGCTACTTTGGGTGGGGCTGGAGAGAGCACAGGAACACGTTCATTTCATCATCTCCATCTGGGGGAGGTCTTTGTTGCTGGCTTTCTGAGGTGGAACAGTAGCAAAGCTGAAACAGCTGCGACATTCCTACATCTGTGACTCAGGGCTTTACTATTAATAGCTTGGGTGTCTAAGTCGGTAAGGAAGGGCTAAGTCCTCTTCAGCCCTGGGTTGTCTTTTCTATGACATGCTTTGCCGGCACCTCTCCCCGCACTGCACTGCCCCGGCGCTCATGCTCATGTTTTTCCTATGTCAGCAGCCAGCTGGAATATAAACACGGAGGAATCTTCAAGCAGCTTCTTTAACCTCCATTCATAAATATGAGCCCAGCATGGGAGGGAT